>JANJGN010000805.1:0-262500 GCA_026770705.1 Isurus oxyrinchus
ACGTTTTCACTGTTTATGGGTGTGACGTTCTCACTGTTTATGGGTGTGATTTTCTCACTGTTCATGGGTGTGACGTTCACACTGTTTATGGGTGTGACATTCACACTGTTTATGGGTGTGATGTTCTCACTGTTTATGTGTGTAACGTTCTTACTGTTTCTGGGTGTGACGTTCTCTCTGTTTATGGGTGTGACGATCACACTTTTAATGGGTGTGACGTTATCACTGTTTATGGGTGTGACGTTATCACTGTTTATGGGTGTGATGTTCTCATTGTTTATGGGTGTGACGTTCTCACTGTTTTTGGGTGTGATGTTCTGACTGTTTATGGGTGTGACGTTCTCACTGTTTATGGGTGTGACGTTCACACTTCATGGGTGTGACGTTCTCAATGTTTATGGGTGTCAGGTTCTCACTGTTTATGGGTGTGATGTTATCACAGTTTATGAGTGTGACATTCTCACTGTTTATGGGTGTGACGTTCTCACTCTTTATGCATGTGATATTCTCACTGTTTATGGGTGTGATGTTCACACTCTTAATGAGTGTGACTTCTCACTGTTTATGGGTGTGATATTCACATTCTTTATAAGTGTGACTTCTCACTTTTTATGGGTGTGATGTTCACACTGTTTATGGGTGTGACTTCTCACTGTTTTTGGGTGTGATGTTGAAACTCTTTATGGGTGTGACATTCTCACTGTTTATGGGTGTGACGTTCTCACTGTTTATGGGTGTGATGTTCACACTCTTTGTGAGTGTGACTTCTCACTGCTTATGGGTGTGATATTCACATTCTTTATGAGTGTGACTTCTCACTTTTTATGGGTGTGACGTTCTCACTGTTTATGTGTGTGACGTTCTCACTGTTTTTGAGTGTGATGTTCACACTGTTTATGGGTGTGACATTCACAATGTTTATGGGTGTGACGTTCTCACTGTTTATGTGTGTGACGTTCACACTGTTTTTGGGTGTGATGTTCACACTGTTTTTGGGTGTGACATTCATACTGTTTATGGGTGTGACGTTCTCACTGTTTATAGGTGTGACGTTCGCACTCTTTATGGGTGTGACGTTCTCACTGTTTATGCATGTGACATTCTCACTTTTTATGTGTGTTACGTTCACAATGTTTTTGGGTGTGATGATCACACTGTTTTTGGGTGTGATTTTCACACTGTTTATGGGTGTGACATTCACACTCTTTATGGGTGTGACGTTCTCCCTGTTTATCTGTTTAACCGTCTCACTGTTTATGGGTGTGACGTTCTCACTGTTTATGGGTGTGTCGTTCTCACTGTTTATGGGTGTGAAATTCTCACTGTTTATGGGTTTGACGTTTTCACAGATTTTCGGTTTGCCTTTTCACTATTTATGGGTGTGACTTCTCACTGTTTATGGGTGTGACTTTCTTACTGTTTATGGGTGTGGCATTCACACTTTATGGGTGTGACGTTCTCACTGTTTATGGGTGTGATGTTCACACTGTTTATGAGTATGATGTTCATACTGTTTATGGATGTGATGTTCTCACTGTTTATGGGTGTGATTTTCTCACTGTTTTTGTGTGTGATATTCTCACTGTTTATGTGCGTGTTGTTCTCACTGTTTATGGGTGTGATGCTCTCACTGTTTATGTGTTTGACGTTCGCACTGTTTATGGGTGTGATGTTCACACTGTTAATGGGTGTGACGTTCTCACTGTTTATGTGTGTGACGTTCTCACTGTTTTTGAGTGTGATGTTCAGACTGTTTATGGGTGTGACATTCACAATGTTTATGGGTGTGACGTTCTCACTGTTTATGTGTGTGACGTTCACACTGTTTTTGGCTGTGATGTTCACACTGTTTTTGGGTGTGACATTCACACTATTTATGGGTCTGACATTCACACTGTTTATGGGTGTGACATTCACACTGTTTATGGGTGTGACATTCTCACTTTTTATGTGTGTGATGTTCACACTGTTTATGGGTGTGACGTTCTCACTGTTTATGTGTGTGACGTTCTCACTGTTTTTGGGTGTGATGTTGATCTCTTTATGGGTGTGACATTCTCACTGTTTATGGGTGTGACGTTCTCACTTTTTATGTGTGTGATGTTCACACTGTTTATGGGTGTGACTTCTCACTGTTTTTGGGTGTGATGTTGAAACTCTTTATGGGTGTGACGTTCTCACTGTTTATGGGTGTGACGTTCTCACTGTTTATGCATGTGACCTTCTTACTGTTTATGGGTGTGACATTATCATTGTTTATGGTTGTGATTTTCTCACTGTTCATGGGTGTGACGTTCACACTGTTTATGGGTGTGACATTCACACTGTTTATGGGTGTGATGTTCTCACTGTTTATGTGTGTAATGTTCTTACTGTTTATGGGTGTGACGTTCTCACTGTTTATGGGTGTGACGAACACACTTTTAATGGGTGTGACGTTATCACTGTTTATGGGTGTGATGTTCTCATTGTTTATGGGTGTGACATTCTCACTGTTTTTGGGTGTGACGTTCACACTGTTTATGGGTGTGACGTTCACACTGTTTATGGGTGTGACATTCACACTGTTTATGGGTGTGATGTTCTCACTGTTTATGTGTGTAATGTTCTTACTGTTTATGGGTGTGACGTTCTCACTGTTTATGGGTGTGACAAACACACTTTTAATGGGTGTGACGTTATCACTGCTTATGGGTGTGACGTTCTCACTGTTTATGGGTGTGACGTTCACACTTTATGGGTGTGACGTTCTCAATGTTTATGGGTGTCAGGTTCTCAATGTTTATGGGTGTGACGTTCTCACTATTTATGGGTGTGATGTTCACATTCTTTATAAGTGTGACTTCTCACTTTTTATGGGTGTGATGTTCACACTGTTTATGGGTGTGACTTCTCACTGTTTTTGGGTGTGATGTTGAAACTCTTTATGGGTGTGACGTTCTCACTGTTTATGGGTGTGATGTTCTCACTGTTTATGGGTGTGATGTTCTCATTGTTTATGTGTGTGAAGTTCTTACTGTTTATGGGTGTGACGTTCTCACTGTTTATGGGTGTGATGTTCTCACTGTTTATGCATGTGACCTTCTTACTGTTTATGGGTGTGAAATTATCACTGTTTATGGGTGTGATTTTCTCACTGTTCATGGGTGTGACGTTCACAATGTTTATGGGTGTGACATTCACACTGTTTATGGGTGTGATGTTCTCATTGTTTATGTGTGTGAAGTTCTTACTGTTTATGGGTGTGACGTTCTCACTGTTTATGGGTGTGACGATCACACTTTTAATGGGTGTGACGTTATCACTGTTTATGGGTTTGACGTGTCACTGTTTATGGGTGTGATGTTCTCACTGTTTATGGGTGTGACGTTCTCACTGTTTTTGGGTGTGATGTTCTGACTGTTTATGGGTGTGACGTTCTCACTGTTTATGGGTGTGATGTTCTGACTGTTTCTGGATTTAACATTCTCACTGTTTACGAGTGTGACGTTCACACTGTTTATGGTTGTGACGTTCAAACTGTTTATGGGTGTCAGGTTCTCACTGTTTATGGGTGTGTTGTTATCACAGTTTATGCGTGTGACTTTCTCACTGTTTATGGGTGTGATGTTCACACTCTTTATGAGTGTGACTTCTCACTGTTTATGTGTGTGATGTTCACACTGTTTATGGGTGTGACATTCTCACTGTATAAGGGTGTGACGTTCTCACTGTTTATGGGCGTGACTTCTCACTTTTTATGGGTGTGATGTTCACACTGTTTATGGGTGTGACATTATCACTGTTTACGGGTGTGATGTTGTCACTGTTTATGGGTGTGATGTTCACACTGTTTATGGTTGTGACATTCACACTGTTTATCTGTGTGACGTGCACACTGTTTATGTGTGAGACATTATCACTGTTTACAGGTGAGATGTTGTCACCGTTTATGGGTGTGATGTTCACACTGTTTATGGTTGTGACGTTCTCACTGTTAATGGGTGTGATATTATCATTGTTTATTGGTGTGACGTTCTCACTGTTTATGGGTGTGACGTTCTCACTGTTTATGGGTGTGACGTTCTCACTGTATATGGGTGTGACGTTCACACAGTTTTTGGGTGTGATGTTCACACTGTTTATGCGTGTGATGTTCTCACTGTTTATTGGTGTTATGTTCTCACTGTTTAGGTATGTAATGCTCTCACTGATTATGGGTGTGTCATTCACACTGCTTATGGGTGTGACGTTCACACTGTCTATGGGTGCGATGTTCTGACTGTTTCTGGTTTTAACATTCTCATTGTTTATGGGTGTGACAGTCACACTGTTTATGGTTGTGACGTTCACACTGTTTATGGGTGTGATGTTCACACTGTTTTTGGGTGTGACGTTCTCACTGTTTATGTGTGTGACGTTCTCACTGTTTTTGAGTGTGTTGTTCACACTGTTTATGGGTGTGACATTCACAATGTTTATGGGTGTGACGTTCTCACTGTTTATGTGTGTGACGTTCACACTGTTTTTGGCTGTGATGTTCACACTGTTTTTGTGTGTAACGTTCACACTGTTTATGGGTCTGACATTCACACTGTTTATGGGTGTGACATTCACACTGTTTATGGGTGTGACGTTCTCACTGTTTATGCATGTGACCTTCTCACTTTTTATGGGTGTGATGTTCACACTGTTTATGGGTGTGACTTCTCACTGTTTTTGGGTGTGATGTTGAAACTCTTTATGGGTGTGACGTTCTCACTGTTTATGGGTGTGACGTTCTCACTGTTTATGCATGTGACCTTCTTACTGTTTATGGGTGTGACATTATCACTGTTTATGGGTGTGATTTTCTCACTGTTCATGGGTGTGACGTTCACACTGTTTATGGGTGTGACATTCACACTGTTTATGGGTGTGATGTTCTCACTGTTTATATGTGTAACGTTCTTACTGTTTATGGGTGTGACGTTCTCACTGTTTATGGGTGTGACGAACACACTTTTAATGGGTGTGACGTTATCACTGTTTATGGGTGTGATGTTCTCATTGTTTATGGGTGTGACGTTCTCACTGTTTATGGGTGTGACGTTCACACTTTATGGGTGTGACGTTCTCAATGTTTATGGGTGTCAGGTTCTCACTGTTTATGGGTGTGATGTTATCACAGTTTATGGGTGTGACATTCTCAATGTTTATGGGTGTGACGTTCTCACTCTTTATGCATTTAATATTCTCACTGTTTATGGGTGTGATGTTCACACTCTTAATGAGTGTGACTTCTCACTGTTTATGGGTGTGATATTCACATTCTTTATAAGTGTGACTTCTCACTTTTTATGGGTGTGATGTTCACACTGTTTATGGGTGTGACTTCTCACTGTTTTTGGGTGTGATGTTGAAACTCTTTATGGGTGTGACGTTCTCACTGTTTATGGGTGTGATGTTCTCACTGTTTATGCATGTGACCTTCTTACTGTTTATGGGTGTAACATTATCACTGTTTATGGGTGTGATTTTCTCACTGTTCATGGGTGTGACGTTCACAATGTTTATGGGTGTGACATTCACACTGTTTATGGGTGTGATGTTCTCATTGTTTATGTGTGTAAAGTTCTTACTGTTTATGGGTGTGACGTTCTCACTGTTTATGGGTGTGACGATCACACTTTTAATGGGTGTGACGTTATCACTGTTTATGGGTGTGACGTGTCACTGTTTATGGGTGTGATGTTCTCACTGTTTATGGGTGTGACGTTCTCACTGTTTTTGGGTGTGATGTTCTGACTGTTTATGGGTGTGACGTTCTCACTGTTTATGGGTGTGATGTTCTGACTGTTTCTGGATTTAACATTCTCACTGTTTACGAGTGTGACGTTCACACTGTTTATGGTTGTGACGTTCAAACTGTTTATGGGTGTCAGGTTCTCACTGTTTATGGGTGTGTTGTTATGACAGTTTATGCGTGTGACTTTCTCACTGTTTATGGGTGTGATGTTCACACTCTTTATGAGTGTGACTTCTCACTGTTTATGTGTGTGATGTTCACACTGTTTATGGGTGTGACATTCTCACTGTATAAGGGTGTGACGTTCTCACTGTTTATGGGCGTGACTTCTCACTTTTTATGGGTGTGATGTTCACACTGTTTATGGGTGAGACATTATCACTGTTTACAGGTGAGATGTTGTCACCGTTTATGGGTGTGATGTTCACACTGTTTATGGTTGTGACGTTCTCACTGTTAATGGGTGTGATATTATCATTGTTTATTGGTGTGACGTTCTCACTGTTTATGTGTGTGACGTTCTCACTGTTTATGGGTGTGACGTTCTCACTGTTTATGGGTGTGACGTTCACACAGTTTTTGGGTGTGATGTTCACACTGTTTATGCGTGTGATGTTCTCACTGTTTATTGGTGTTATGTTCTCACTGTTTAGGTATGTAATGCTCTCACTGATTATGGGTGTGTCATTCACACTGCTTATGGTTGTGACGTTCACACTGTCTATGGGTGCGATGTTCTGACTGTTTCTGGTTTTAACATTCTCATTGTTTATGGGTGTGACAGTCACACTGTTTATGGTTGTGACGTTCACACTGTTTATGGGTGTGACGTTCTCAATGTTTATGGGTGTCAGGTTCTCACTGTTTATGGGTGTGATGTTATCACAGTTTATGGGTGTGCCATTCTCATTGTTTATGGTTGTGACGTTCTCACTCTTTATGCGTGTGACATTCTCACTGTTTATGGGTGTGATGTTCACACTCTTTGTGAGTGTGACTTCTCACTGCTTATGGGTGTGATATTCACATTCTTTATGAGTGTGACTTCTCACTTTTTATGGGTGTGATGTTCACACTGTTTATGGTTGTGACTTCTCACTGTTTTTGGGTGTGATGTTGATCTCTTTATGGGTGTGACATTCTCACTGTTTATGGGTGTGACGTTCTCACTGTTTATGCATGTGACCTTCTCACTGTTTACGGGTGTGATTTTCTCACTGTTCATGGGTGTGACGTTCACACTGTTTATGGTTGTGACATTCACACTGTTTATGGGTGTGACGTTCACACTGTTTACGGGTGTGATGTTCTCACTGTTTATGTGTGTAACGTTCTCACTGTTTATGTGTGTGACGTTCTCACTGTTTCTGGGTGTGACGTTCTCACTTTTAATGGGTGTGACGTTATCACTGTTTATGGGTGTGATGTTCTCACTGTTTATGGGTGTGACGTTCTCACTGTTTATGGGTGTGATCTTCTGACTGTTTATGGGTGTGACGTTCTCATTGTTTATGGGTGTGATGTTCTGACTGTTTCTGGATTTAACATTCTCACTGTTTATGAGTGTGACGTTCACACTGTTTATGGTTGTGACGTTCAAACTGTTTATGAGTGTCAGGTTCTCACTGTTTATGGGTGTGTTGTTATCATAGTTTATGCGTGTGACATTCTCACTGTTTATGGGTGTGATATTCACACTCTTTATGAGTGTGACGTTCTCACTGCTTATGTGTGTGATTTTCACGCTGTTTATGGGTGTGACATTCTCACTGTTTATGGGTGTGACGTTCTCACTCTTAATGGGCGTGACTTCTCACTTTTTATGGGTGTGATGTTCACACTGTTTATGGTTGTGACTTCTCACTGTTTTTGGGTGTGATGTTGACACTATTTATGGGTGTGATGTTCTCACTGTTTGTGGGTGTGACCTTCTCACTGTTTATGGGTGTGACATTCACACTGTTTATGGGTCTGACGTTCACACTGTTTATGTGTGTGATGTTCTCACTGTTTATGTGTGGAACGTTCTCACTGTTTATGGGTGTGACGTTCTCACTTTTAATGGGTGTGACGTTCTCACTGTTTTTGGGTGTGATGTTCTGACTGTTTATGGGTGTGACATTCTCACTGTTTATGGGTGTGATGTTCTGACTGTTTCTGGATTTAACATTCTCACTGCTTATGAGTGTGACGTTCACACTGTTTATGGTTGTGACGTTTAAACTGTTTATGGGTGTCAGGTTCTCACTCTTTATTGATGTGTTGTTATCACAGTTTATGCGTGTGACATTCTCACTGTTTTTGGGTGTGATATTCACACTCTTTATGAGTGTGATGTTCTCACTGCTTATGGGTGTGATATTCACATTCTTTATGAGTGTGACTTCTCACTGTTTATTGGTGTGATGTTCACACTGTTTATGCATGTGACCTTCTCACTGTTTATGGGTGTGACATTATCACTGTTTACGTGTGTGATGTTCTCACTGTTTATGGGTGTGATGTTCACACTGTTTATGGTTGTGACATTCACACTGTTTATGGCTGTGATGTAATCAGAGTTTATGGGTGTGACGTTCTCACTGTTTATGGGAGTGACGTTCTCACTGTTTATGGGTGTGACGTTCACACAGTTTTTGTGTGTGACGTTCTCACTGTTTATGGGTGTGACGTTCACACAGTTTTTGGGTGTGACGTTCACACTATTTATACGTGTGATGTTCTCACTGTTTATTGGTGTTATGTTCTCACTGTTTAGGTATGTGATGCTCTCACTGATTATGGGTCTGCCATTCACACTGTTTATGCGTGTGACTTCAACTGTTTATGGGTGTGATGTTCTCATTCTTTATGAGTGTGACTTCTCACTGCTTATGGGTGTGAAATTCACACTATTTATGAGTGTGACTTCTCACTTTTTCTGTGTGTGACTTTCACAATGTTTATGGGTGTGACATTCACACTGTTTATGGGTGTGATGTTCTCACTGTTTATCGGTGTGGCGTTCTCACTGTTCATGGTTGTCATGTTCTCACACTTTATGGGTGTGACGTGCACACTGTTTTTGGTTGTGAATTCTCACTGTTTTTGGTTGTAATGGTTTCACTGTTTATGGGTGTGACGTTCTCACTGTTTTTGGGTGTGATGTTCTCTCTGTTTATGAGTGTGACATTCTCACTGTTTATGGGTGACATTCACACTGTTTATGGGAGTGACTTTCACAATGTTTATGGGTGTGACGTTCTCACTGTTTATGGGTGTGACATTATCACTGTTTATGGGTGTGATGTTCCCACTCTATCTGCGTGTGACTTCAAACTGTTTATGGTTGTGATGTTCTCATTCTTTATGAGTGTGACTTCTCACTGCTTATGGGTCTGATATTCACACTGTTTATGAGTGTGACTTCTCACTGTTTCTGTGTGTGACATTCACACTGTTTATGGGTGTGACATTCTCACTGTTTATGGGTGTGATGTTCTCACTGTTTATGGGTGTGACGTTCTCACTGTTTATGCGTGTGACATTCACACTGTTTATGGGTGCGACATTATCACTGTTTACGGGTGTGATTTTCTCACTGTTCATGGGTGTGACATTCACACTGTTTATGGTTGTGACATTCACACTGTTTATGAGTGTGACGTTCACACTGTTTATGTGTGTGATGTTCTCACTGTTTATGTGTGCAACGTTTTCACTGTTTATGGGTGTGACGTTCTGACTTTTAATGGGTGTGATGTTATCACTGTTTATGGGTGTGATGTTCTCACTGTTTATGGGTGTGACGTTCTCACTGTTTATGGGTGTGACATTCTCACTATTTTTGGGTGTGATGTTCTGACTGTTTATGGGTGTGACGTTCTCACTGTTTATGGGTGTGATGTTCTGACTGTTTCTGGATTTAACATTCTCACTGTTTATGAGTGTGACGATCACACTGTTTGTGGTTGTGACGTTCAAACTGTTTATGGGTGTCAGGTTCTCACTGTTTATGGGTGTGACGTTCTCACCGTTTATGCGTGTGACATTCTCTTTGTTTATGGGTGTGATGTTCACATTCTTTATGAGTGTGACTTCTCACTGTTTCTGTGTGTGACGTTTACGCTGTTTATGGGCGTGACTTCTCACTATTTATGGGTGTGACGTTATCACTGTTAATGGGTGTGCCGTTCTCACTGTTTATGCAGGTGACCTTCTCACTGTTTATGGATGTGTCATTATCACTGTTTACGGATGTGATGTTCTCACTGTTTATGGGTGTGATGTTCACACTGTTTATGGTACTGACATTCACACTGTTTATGGGTGTGACGTTCACACTGTTTATGGCTGTGATGTTATCAGAGTTTATGGGTGTGACATTCTCACTGTTTATGGGTGTGACATTCTCACTGTTTATGGGTGTGACGTTCTCACTGTTAATGGGTGTGATATTATCATTGTTTATTGGTGTGACGTTCTCACTGTTTATGGGTGTGACGTTCTCACTGTTTATGGATGTGACGTTCTCACTGTTTATGGGTGTGACGTTCACACAGTTTTTGGGTGTGATGTTCACACTGTTTATGCGTGTGATGTTCTCACGGTTTATTGGTGTTATGTTCTCACTGTTTAGGTATGTAATGCTCTCACTGATTATGGGTGTGTCATTCACACTGTTTATGCGTGTGACTTCAAACTGTTTATGGGTGTGATGTTCTCATTCTTTATGAGTGTGACTTCTCACTGCTTATGGGTCTGATATTCACACTCTTGATGAGTGTGACTTCTCACTGTTTATGGGTGTGACATTCTCACATTTTATGGGTGTGATGTTGTCTCTGTTTATGGGTGTGACGTTCACACTGTTTATGGGTGCGATGTTCTGACTGTTTCTGGGTTTAACATTCTCACTGTTTATGGGTGTGACATTCACACTGTTTCTGGTTGTGATGTTCACACTGTTTGTGGGTGTGATGTTCACACTTTATGGGTGTGACGTTCTCACTCTTTATGCGTGTGACATTCTCACTGTTTATGGGTGTGGTATTCACATTCTTTATGAGTGTGACTTCTCACTTTTTACGGGTGTGATGTTCACACTGTTTATGGTTCTGACTTCTCACTGTTTTTGGGTGTGACGTTCTCACTTTTAATGGGTGTGACGTTATCACTGTTTATGGGTGTGATGTTCTCACTGTTTATGGGTGTGACGTTTTCACTGTGTATGGGTGTGATGTTCTAACTGTTTATGGGTGTGACGTTCTCACTGTTTATGTGTGTAACGTTCTCACTGTTTATGGGTGTGACGTTCTCACTGTTTATGGGTGTGACGTTCGCACTTTTAATGGGTGTAACGTTCTCACTGTTTATGGGTGTGACGTTCTCACTGTTTATGCATGTGATGTTCACACTGTTTATTGGTGTTATGTTCTCACTGTTTAGGTATGTAATGCTCTCACTGATTATGGGTGTGTCATTCACACTGTTTATGCGTGTGATTTGAAACTGTTTATGGGTGTGATGTTCTCATTCTTTATGAGTGTGACTTCTCACTGCTTATGGGTCTGATATTCACACTCTTGATGAGTGTGACTTCTCACTGTTTATGTGTGTGACATTCACACTCTTTATGGGTGTGACATTCTCAGATTTTATGGGTGTGATGTTGTCTCTGTTTATGGGTGTGACGTTCACACTGTTTATGGGAGCGATGTTCTGACTGTTTCTGGGTTTAACATTCTCACTGTTTATGGGTGTGACGTTCACACTGTTTATGGTTGTGACGTTCACACTGTTTATGGGTGTGACGTTCACACTTTATGGGTGTGACGTTCTCAATGTTTATGGGTGTCAGGTTCTCACTGTTTATGGGTGTGATGTTATCACAGTTTATGGGTGCGACATTCTCACTGTTTATGGGTGTGACGTTCTCACTGTTGATGCATGTGACCTTCTCACTGTTTATGGGTGTGACATTATCACTGTTAACGGGTGTGATTTTCTCACTGTTCATGGGTGTGACGTTCACACTGTTTATGGTTGTGACATTCACACTGTTTATGGGTGTGATGTTCACACTGTTTACAGGTGTGATGTTCTCACTGTTTATGGGTGTGACGTTCTCACTGTTTATGGGTGTGACGTTCTCACTTTCAATGGGTGTGACGTTATCACTGTTTATGGGTGTGATGTTCTCACTGTTTATGGGTGTGACGTTTTCACTGTTTATGGGTGTGATGTTCTAACTGTTTATGGGTGTGACGTTCTCACTGTTTATGCGTGTGATGTTCTGACTGTTTCTGGATTTAACATTCTCACTGTTTATGAGTGTGACGTTCACACTGTTTATGGTTGTGACTTTCAAACTGTTTATGGGTGTCAGGTTCTCACTGTTTATGGGTGTGTTGTTATCACAGTTTATGTGTGTGACATTCTCACTGTTTATGGGTTTGATATTCACACTCTTTATGAGTGTGATCTTCTCACTGCTTATGGGTGTGATATTCACATTCTTTATGAGTGTGACTTCTCACTGTTTAAGTGTGTGATGTTCACGCTGTTTATGGGTGTGACATTCTTACTGTTTATGGGTGTGACGTTCTCACTGTTTATGGGTGTGACGTTCACACTGTTTATGGGTGCGATGTTCTGACTGTTTCTGGGTTTAACAGTCTCACGGTTTATGGATGTGGCATTCACACTGTTTCTGGGTGTGATGTTCACACTGTTTATGGGTGTGACGTTTACACTTTATGGGTGTGACGTTCTCAATGTTTATGGGTGTCAGGTTCTCACTGTTTATGGGTGTGATGTTATCACAGTTTATGGGTGTGATATTCTCACTGTTTATGGGTGTGACGTTCTCACTGTTTATGGGTGTGACGTTCTCACTGTTGATGCATGTGACCTTCTCACTGTTTATGGGTGTGACATTATCACTGTTAACGGGTGTGATTTTCTCACTGTTCATGGGTGTGACATTCACACTGTTTATGGTTGTGACATTCACACTGTTTATGGGTGTGACGTTCACACTGTTTACGGGTGTGATGTTCTCAATGTTTATTGTTCTGACATTCACACTGTTTATGGGTGTGACGTTCACACTGTTTATGGCTGTGATGTTATCAGAGTTTATGGGTGTGACACTCTCACTGTTTATGGGTGTGACGTTCTCACTGTTATTGGGTGTGATATTATCATTGTTTATTGGTGTGACGTTCTCACTGTTTATGTGTGTGACGTTCTCACTGTTTATGGATGTGACGTTCTCACTGTTTACGGGTGTGACGTTCACACAGTTTTTGGGTGTGATGTTCACACTGTTTATGCGTGTGATGTTCTCACGGTTTATTGGTGTTATGTTCTCACTGTTTAGGTATGTAATGCTCTCACTGATTATGGGTGTGTCATTCACACTGTTTATGCGTGTGACTGCAAACTGTTTATGGGTGTGATGTTCTCATTCTTTATGAGTGTGACTTCTCACTGCTTATGGGTCTGATATTCACACTCTTGATGAGTGTGACTTCTCACTGTTTATGTGTGTGACATTCACACTGTTTATGGGTGTGACATTCTCACATTTTATGGGTGTGATGTTGTCTCTGTTTATGGGTGTAACGTTCACACTGTTTATGGGTGCAATGTTCTGACTGTTTCTGGGTTTAACATTCTCACTGTTTATGGGTGTGACATTCACACTGTTTCTGGTTGTGATGTTCACACTGTTTATGGGTGTGACGTTCACACTTTATGGGTGTGATGTTCTCACTGTTTATGGGTGTGACATTCTCACTGTTTATGGGTGTGAAGTTCTCACTCTTTATGGGTGTGACGTTCTCACTGTTGATGCATGTGACCTTCTCACTGTTTATGGGTGTGACATTATCACTGTTAACGGGTGTGATTTTCTCACTGTTCATGGGTGTGACATTCACACTGTTTATGGGTGTGACGTTCACACTGTTTACGGGTGTGATGTTCTCACTGTTTATGGGTGTGACGTTCTCACTGTTTATGGGTGTGACGTTCTCACTTTTAATGGGTGTGACGTTATCACTGTTTATGGGTGTGATGTTCTCACTGTTTATGGGTGTGACGTTTTCACTGTTTATGGGTGTGATGTTCTAACTGTTTATGGGTGTGACGTTCTCACTGTTTATGCGTGTGATGTTCTGACTGTTTCTGGATTTAACATTCTCACTGTTTATGAGTGTGACGTTCACACTGTTTATGGTTGTGACTTTCAAACTGTTTATGGGTGTCAGGTTCTCACTGTTTATGGGTGTGTTGTTATCACAGTTTATGTGTGTGACATTCTCACTGTTTATGGGTGTGATATTCACATTCTTTATGAGTGTGACTTCTCACTGTTTATGTGTGTGATGTTCACGCTGTTTATGGGTGTGACATTCTTACTGTTTATGGGTGTGACGTTCTCACTGTTTATGTGTGTGACATTCTCACTGTTTATGGGTGTGACATTCTCACTGTTTATGGGTGTGATGTTCTCACTGTTTATGGGTGTGACGTTTTCACTGTTTATGGGTGTGATGTTCTGACTGTTTCTGGATTTAACATTCTCACTGTTTATGAGTGTGACGATCACACTGTTTGTGGTTGTGACGTTCAAACTGTTTATGGGTGTCAGGTTCTCACTGTTTATGGGTGTGTTGTTATCACAGTTTATGCGTGTGACATTCTCTCTGTTTATGGGTGTGATGTTCACACTCTTTATGAGTGTGACTTCTCACTGTTTCTGTGTGTGACGTTCACGCTGTTTATGGGCGTGACTTCTCACTATTTATGGGTGTGATGTTATCACTGTTTATGGGTGTGCCGTTCTCACTGTTTATGCAGGTGACCTTCTCACTGTTTACGGATGTGATGTTCTCACTGTTTATGGGTGTGATGTTCACACTGTTTATGGTACTGACATTCACACTGTTTATGGGTGTGACGTTCACACTGTTTATGGCTGTGATGTTATCAGAGTTTATGGGTGTGACATTCTCACTGTTTATGGGTGTGACATTCTCACTGTTTATGGGCGTCACTTCTCACTTTTTATGGGTGTGATTTTCACACACTTTATGGGTGTGTCTTCTCACTGTTTTTGGGTGTGATGTTGACAATATTTATGGGTGTGACGTTCTCACAGTTTATGGGTGTGACCTTCTCACTGTTTATGGTTGTGACATTCACACTGTTTACGGGTGTGACGTTCACACTGTTTATGGCTGTGATATCATCAGAGTTTATGGGTGTGACATTCTCACTGTTTATGGGTGTGACGTTCACACTGTTTATGGGTGCAATGTTCTGACTGTTTCTGGGTTTAACATTCTCACTGTTTATGGGTGTGACATTCACACTGTTTCTGGTTGTGACGTTCACACTGTTTATGCGTGTGACTTCTCACTGCTTATGGGTGTGATATTCACATTCTTTATGAGTGTGACTTCTCACTTTTTATGGGTGTGATGTTCACACTGTTTATGGTTGTGACTTCTCACTGATTTTGGGTGTGATGTTGAAACTCTTTATGGGTGTGACATTCTCACTGTTTATGGGTGTGACGTTCTCCCTGTTTATGGGTGTGACGTTCTCACTGTTTATGCATGTGACCTTCTCACTGTTTGTGCGTGTGACATTATCATTGTTTACGGGTGTGATTTTCTCACTGTTCATGGATGTGACGTTCTCACTGTTTATGGGTGTGATGTTCTCACTGTTTATGGGTGTGACGTTCTCACTTTTAATGGGTGTGACGTTATCACTGCTTATGGGTGTGATGTTCTGACTGTTTATGGGTGTGACGTTCTCACTGTTTATGGGTGTGATGTTCTGACTGTTTATGGGTGTGACATTCTCACTGTTTATGGGTGTGATGTTCTGACTGTTTCTGGATTTAATATTATCACTGTTTATGAGTGTGACGTTCACACTGTTTATGGTTGTGACGTTCAAACTGTTTATGGGTGTCAGGTTCTCACTGTTTATGGGTGTGTTGTTATCACAGTTTATGCGTGTGACATTCTCACTGTTTTTGGGTGTGATATTCACATTCTTTATGAGTGTGACGTTCTCACTGCTTTTTGGTGTGATATTCACATTCTTTATTAGTGTGACTTCTCACTGTTTATGTGTATGATGTTCACGCTGTTTATGGGTGTGACATTCTCACTGTTTATGTGCGTGACTTCTCACTTTTTATGGGTGTAATGTTCACACTGTTTATGGTTGTGACTTCTCACTGTTTTTGGGTGTGATGTTGACACTATTTATGGGTGTGATGTTCTCACTGTTTATGGGTGTGACGTTCTCACTGTTTATGGGTGTGACATTCTCACTGTTTATGGGTGTGACATTATCACTGTTTGCGGGTGTGATTTTCTCACTGTTTATGGGTGTGATGTTCTCACTGTTTATGGGTGTGATGTTCACACTGTTTATGGTTGTGACATTCACACTGTTTATGGGTGTGACGTGCACACTGTTTATGGCTGTGATGTTATCAGAGTTTATGGGTGTGACATTCTCACTGTTTATGGGTGTGACGTTCTCACTGTTTATGGGTGTGACATTCTCACTGTTTATGGGTGTGACATTATCACTGTTTACGGGTGTGATTTTCTCACTGTTTATGGGTGTGATGTTCTCACTGTTTATGGGTGTGATGTTCACACTGTTTATGCGTGTGACATTCACACTGTTTATGGGTGTGACGTGCACACTGTTTATGGCTGTGATGTTATCAGAGTTTATGGGTGTGACATTCTCACCGTTTATGGGTGTGACATTCTCACTGTTTATGGGCGTGACTTCTCACTTTTTATGGGTGTGATTTTCACACACTTTATGGGTGTGTCTTCTCACTGTTTTTGGGTGTGATGTTGACAATATTTATGGGTGTGACGTTCTCACAGTTTATGGGTGTGACCTTCTCACTGTTTATGGTTGTGACATTCACACTGTTTACGGGTGTGACGTTCACACTGTTTATGGCTGTGATGTCATCAGAGTTTATGGGTGTGACATTCTCACTGTTTATGGGTGTGACGTTCTTACTGTTTCTGGGTGTGACGTTCTCACTGTTAATGGGTGTGATATTATCATTGTTTATTGGTGTGACGTTCTCACTGTTTATGGGTGTGACGTTCTCACTTTTTATGGGTGAGACGTTCTCACTGTTTATGGGTGTGACGTTCACACAGTTTTTGGGTGTGATGTTCACACTGTTTATTGGTGTTATGTTCTCACTGTTTAGGTATGTAATGCTCTCACTGATTATGGGTGTGTCATTCACACTGTTTATGCATGTGACTTCAAACTGTTTATGGGTGTGATGTTCTCATTCTTTATGAGTGTGACTTCTCACTGCTTATGGGTCTGATATTCACACTCTTGATGAGTGTGACTTCTCACTGTTTATGGGTGTGACATTCTCAGATTTTATGGGTGTGATGTTGTCTCTGTTTATGGGTGTGACGTTCACACTGTTTATGGGTGCGATGTTCTGACTGTTTCTGGGTTTAACATTCTCACTGTTTATGGGTGTGACATTCACACTGTTTCTGGTTGTGATGTTCACACTGTTTATGGGTGTGACGTTCACACTTTATGGGTGTGACGTTCTCAATGTTTATGGGTGTCAGGTTCTCACTGTTTATGGGTGTGATGTTATCACAGCTTATGGGTGTGACATTCTCACTGTTTATGGGTGTGACGTTCTCACTCTTTATGCGTGTGACATTCTCACTGTTTATGGGTGTGTTGTTCACACTCTTTATAAGTGTGACTTCTCACTTTTTATGGGTGTGATGTTGATACTCTTTATGGGTGTGACCTTCTCACTGTTTATGGGTGTGATGTTCACACTGTTTATGGGTGTGACGTTCACTCTGTTTACGGGTGTGATGTTCTCACTGTTTATGTGTGTAACGTTCTCACTATTTATGGGTGTGACGTTCTCACTGTTTATGGGTGTGACGTTCTCACTTTTAATGGGTGTGACGTTCTCACTGTTTATGGGTGTGACATTCTCATTGTTTATGGGTGTGACGTTCTCACTGTTTATGGGCGTGACTTCTCACTTTTTATGGGTGTAATGTTCATACTGTTTATGGTTGTGACTTCTCATTGTTTTTGGGTGTGATGTTGAAACTCTTTATGGGTGTGACATTCTCACTGTTTATGGGTGTGACATTCTCACTGTTTACGGGTGTGATTTTCTCACTGTTCATGGATGTGACGTTCACACTGTTTATGGTTGTGACATTCACACTGTTTATGGGTGTTACGTTCACACTGTTTACGGGTGTGATGTTCTCACTGTTTATGTGTGTAACGTTCTCACTGTTTATGGGTGTGACGTTCTCACTGTTTATGGGTGTGACGTTCTCACTTTTAATGGGTGTGACGTTATCACTGCTTATGGGTGTGATATTCTGACTGTTTATGGGTGTGACATTCTCACTGTTTATGGGTGTGATGTTCTGACTGTTTATGGGCGTGACGTTCTCACTGTTTATGGGTGTGATGTTCTGACTGTTTCTGGATTTAACATTCTCACTGTTTATGAGTGTGACGTTCACACTGTTTATGGTTGTGACGTTCAAACTGTTTATGGGTGTCAGGTTCTCACTGTTTATGGGTGTATTGTTATCACAGTTTATGCGTGTGACATTCTCACTGTTTTTGGGTGTGATATTCGCACTCTTTATGATTGTGACGTTCTCACTGCTTTTTGGTGTGATATTCACATTCTTTATGAGTGTGACTTCTCACTGTTTATGTGTGTGATGTTCACGCTGTTGATGGGTGTGACATTCTCTTTGTTTATGGGTGTGATGTTCTCACTGTTTATGTGCGTGACTTCTCACTTTTTATGGGTGTAATGTACACACTGTTTATGGTTGTGACTTCTCACTGTTTTTGGGTGTGATGTTGACACTATTTATGGGTGTGATGTTCTCACTGTTTATGGGTGTGACGTTCTCACTGTTTATGGGTGTGACATTATCACTGTTTACGGGTGTGATGTTCTCACTGTTTATGGGTGTGATGTTCACACTGTTTATGGTTGTGACATTCACACTGTTTATGGGTGTGACGTGCACACTGTTTATGGCTGTGATGTTATCAGAGTTTATGGGTGTGACATTCTCACTGTTTATGGGTGTGACATACTCACTGTTTATGGGCGTGACATCTCACTTTTTATGGGTGTGATGTTCACACTGTTTATGGGTGTGTCTTCTCACTGTTTTTGGGTGTGATGTTGACTCTATTTACGGGTGTGACGTTCTCACAGTTTATGGGTGTGACCTTCTCACTGTTTATGCATGTGACCTTCTCACTGTTTATGGTTGTGACATTCACACTGTTTACGGGTGTGACGTTCACACTGTTTATGGCTGTGACGTTCTCACTGTTTATGGGTGTGACGTTCACACAGTTTCTGGGTGTGACGTTCTCACTTTTTATGGGTGTGACGTTCTCACTGTTTATGGGTGTGACGTTCACACAGTTTTTGGGTGTGATGTTCACACTGTTTATGCGTGTGATGTTCTCACTGTTTATTGGTGATATGTTCTCACTGTTTAGGTATGTAATGCTCTCACTGATTATGGGTGTGTCATTCACACTGCTTATGGGTGTGCCGTTCACACTGTTTATGCGTGTGACTTCAAACTGTTTATGGGTGTGATGTTATCATTCTTTATGAGTGTGACTTCTCACTGCTTATGGGTCTGATATTCACACTCTTGATGAGTGTGACTTCTCACTGTTTATGTGTGTGACATTCTCACATTTTATGGGTGTGACATTCTCACTTTTTATGGGTGTGATGTTCTCTCTGTTTATGGGTGTGACGTTCACACTGTTTATGGGTGCAATGTTCTGACTGTTTCTGGGTTTAACATTCTCACTGTTTATGGGTGTGACATTCACACTGTTTCTGGTTGTGACGTTCACACTGTTTATGGGTGTGACGTTCTCAATGTTTATGGGTGTCAGGTTCTCACTGTTTATGGGTGTGATGTTATCACTCTTTATGCGTGTGACTTCTCACTGCTTATGGGTGTGATATTCACATTCTTTATGAGTGTGACTTCTCACTTTTTATGGGTGTGATGTTCACACTGTTTATGGTTGTGACTTCTCACTGATTTTGGGTGTGATGTTGAAACTCTTTATGGGTGTGACATTCTCACTGTTTATGGGTGTGACGTTCTCACTGTTTATGGGTGTGACGTTCTCACTGTTTATGGGTGTGACGTTCTCACTGTTTATGCATGTGACCTTCTCACTGTTTATGCGTGTGACATTATCATTGTTTACGGGTGTGATTTTCTCACTGTTCATGGATGTGACGAACTCACTGCTTATGGGTGTTATGTTCTCACTGTTTATGGGTGTGACGTTCTCACTTTTAATGGGTGTGACGTTATCACTGCTTATGGGTGTGATGTTCTGACTGTTTATGGGTGTGACGTTCTCACTGTTTATGGGTGTGATGTTCTGACTGTTTATGGGTGTGACATTCTCACTGTTTATGGGTGTGATGTTCTGACTGTTTCTGGATTTAATATTATCACTGTTTATGAGTGTGACGTTCACACTGTTTATGGTTGTGACGTTCAAACTGTTTATGGGTGTCAGGTTCTCACTGTTTATGGGTGTGTTGTTATCACAGTTTATGCGTGTGACATTCTCACTGTTTTTGGGTGTGATATTCACATTCTTTATGAGTGTGACGTTCTCACTGCTTTTTGGTGTGATATTCACATTCTTTATTAGTGTGACTTCTCACTGTTTATGTGTATGATGTTCACGCTGTTTATGGGTGTGACATTCTCACTGTTTATGTGCGTGACTTCTCACTTTTTATGGGTGTAATGTTCACACTGTTTATGGTTGTGACTTCTCACTGTTTTTGGGTGTGATGTTGACACTATTTATGGGTGTGATGTTCTCACTGTTTATGGGTGTGACGTTCTCACTGTTTATGGGTGTGACATTCTCACTGTTTATGGGTGTGACATTATCACTGTTTACGGGTGTGATTTTCTCACTGTTTATGGGTGTGATGTTCTCACTGTTTATGGGTGTGATGTTCACACTGTTTATGGTTGTGACATTCACACTGTTTATGGGTGTGACGTGCACACTGTTTATGGCTGTGATGTTATCAGAGTTTATGGGTGTGACATTCTCACTGTTTATGGGTGTGACATTCTCACTGTTTATGGGTGTGACATTATCACTGTTTACGGGTGTGATTTTCTCACTGTTTATGGGTGTGACATTCTCACTGTTTATGGGTGTGACATTATCACTGTTTACGGGTGTGATTTTCTCACTGTTTATGGGTGTGATGTTCTCACTGTTTATGGGTGTGATGTTCACACTGTTTATGGTTGTGACATTCACACTGTTTATGGGTGTGACGTGCACACTGTTTATGGCTGTGATGTTATCAGAGTTTATGGGTGTGACATTCTCACTGTTTATGGGTGTGACATTCTCACTGTTTATGGGCGTGACTTCTCACTTTTTATGGGTGTGATTTTCACACACTTTATGGGTGTGTCTTCTCACTGTTTTTGGGTGTGATGTTGACAATATTTATGGGTGTGACGTTCTCACAGTTTATGGGTGTGACCTTCTCACTGTTTATGGTTGTGACATTCACACTGTTTACGGGTGTGACGTTCACACTGTTTATGGCTGTGATGTCATCAGAGTTTATGGGTGTGACATTCTCACTGTTTATGGGTGTGACGTTCTTACTGTTTCTGGGTGTGACGTTCTCACTGTTAATGGGTGTGATATTATCATTGTTTATTGGTGTGACGTTCTCACTGTTTATGGGTGTGACGTTCTCACTTTTTATGGGTGAGACGTTCTCACTGTTTATGGGTGTGACGTTCACACAGTTTTTGGGTGTGATGTTCACACTGTTTATTGGTGTTATGTTCTCACTGTTTAGGTATGTAATGCTCTCACTGATTATGGGTGTGTCATTCACACTGTTTATGCATGTGACTTCAAACTGTTTATGGGTGTGATGTTCTCATTCTTTATGAGTGTGACTTCTCACTGCTTATGGGTCTGATATTCACACTCTTGATGAGTGCGACTTCTCACTGTTTATGTGTGTGACATTCACACTGTTTATGGGTGTGACATTCTCAGATTTTATGGGTGTGATGTTGTCTCTGTTTATGGGTGTGACGTTCACACTGTTTATGGGTGCGATGTTCTGACTGTTTCTGGGTTTAACATTCTCACTGTTTATGGGTGTGACATTCACACTGTTTCTGGTTGTGATGTTCACACTGTTTATGGGTGTGACGTTCACACTTTATGGGTGTGACGTTCTCAATGTTTATGGGTGTCAGGTTCTCACTGTTTATGGGTGTGATGTTATCACAGCTTATGGGTGTGACATTCTCACTGTTTATGGGTGTGACGTTCTCACTCTTTATGCGTGTGACATTCTCACTGTTTATGGGTGTGTTGTTCACACTCTTTATGAGTGTGACTTCTCACTTTTTATGGGTGTGATGTTGATACTCTTTATGGGTGTGACCTTCTCACTGTTTATGGGTGTGATGTTCACACTGTTTATGGGTGTGACGTTCACTCTGTTTACGGGTGTGATGTTCTCACTGTTTATGTGTGTAACGTTCTCACTATTTATGGGTGTGACGTTCTCACTGTTTATGGGTGTGACGTTCTCACTGTTTATGGGTGTGACATTCTCATTGTTTATGGGTGTGACGTTCTCACTGTTTATGGGCGTGACTTCTCACTTTTTATGGGTGTAATGTTCATACTGTTTATGGTTGTGACTTCTCATTGTTTTTGGGTGTGATGTTGAAACTCTTTATGGGTGTGACATTCTCACTGTTTATGGGTGTGACATTCTCACTGTTTACGGGTGTGATTTTCTCACTGTTCATGGATGTGACGTTCACACTGTTTATGGTTGTGACATTCACACTGTTTATGGGTGTTACGTTCACACTGTTTACGGGTGTGATGTTCTCACTGTTTATGTGTGTAACGTTCTCACTGTTTATGGGTGTGACGTTCTCACTGTTTATGGGTGTGACGTTCTCACTTTTAATGGGTGTGACGTTATCACTGCTTATGGGTGTGATATTCTGACTGTTTATGGGTGTGACGTTCTCACTGTTTATGGGTGTGATGTTCTGACTGTTTATGGGCGTGACGTTCTCACTGTTTATGGGTGTGATGTTCTGACTGTTTCTGGATTTAACATTCTCACTGTTTATGAGTGTGACGTTCACACTGTTTATGGTTGTGACGTTCAAACTGTTTATGGGTGTCAGGTTCTCACTGTTTATGGGTGTATTGTTATCACAGTTTATGCGTGTGACATTCTCACTGTTTTTGGGTGTGATGTTCACACTCTTTATGATTGTGACGTTCTCACTGCTTTTTGGTGTGATATTCACATTCTTTATGAGTGTGACTTCTGACTGTTTATGTGTGTGATGTTCACGCTGTTGATGGGTGTGACATTCTCTTTGTTTATGGGTGTGACGTACTCACTGTTTATGTGCGTGACTTCTCACTTTTTATGGGTGTAATGTACACACTGTTTATGG
The DNA here is from genome assembly GCA_026770705.1 of Isurus oxyrinchus. Taxonomy (NCBI): domain Eukaryota; kingdom Metazoa; phylum Chordata; class Chondrichthyes; order Lamniformes; family Lamnidae; genus Isurus; species Isurus oxyrinchus. The sequence goes on from JANJGN010000805.1 coordinate 23,401, forward strand.
TTGTGACTTCTCACTGTTTTTGGGTGTGATGTTGACACTATTTATGGGTGTGATGTTCTCACTGTTTATGGGTGTGACGTTCTCACTGTTTATGGGTGTGACATTATCACTGTTTACGGGTGTGATGTTCTCACTGTTTATGGGTGTGATGTTCACACTGTTTATGGTTGTGACATTCACACTGTTTATGGGTGTGACGTGCACACTGTTTATGGCTGTGATGTTATCAGAGTTTATGGGTGTGACATTCTCACTGTTTATGGGTGTGACATACTCACTGTTTATGGGCGTGACATCTCACTTTTTATGGGTGTGATGTTCACACTGTTTATGGGTGTGTCTTCTCACTGTTTTTGGGTGTGATGTTGACTCTATTTACGGGTGTGACGTTCTCACAGTTTATGGGTGTGACCTTCTCACTGTTTATGCATGTGACCTTCTCACTGTTTATGGTTGTGACATTCACACTGTTTATGGCTGTGACGTTCTCACTGATAATGGGTGTGATATTATCATTGTTTATTGGTGTGACGTTCTCACTGTTTCTGGGTGTGACGTTCTCACTTTTTATGGGTGTGACGTTCTCACTGTTTATGGGTGTGACGTTCACACAGTTTTTGGGTGTGATGTTCACACTGTTTATGCGTGTGATGTTCTCACTGTTTATTGGTGATATGTTCTCACTGTTTAGGTATGTAATGCTCTCACTGATTATGGGTGTGTCATTCACACTGCTTATGGGTGTGCCGTTCACACTGTTTATGCGTGTGACTTCAAACTGTTTATGGGTGTGATGTTATCATTCTTTATGAGTGTGACTTCTCACTGCTTATGGGTCTGATATTCACACTCTTGATGAGTGTGACTTCTCACTGTTTATGTGTGTGACATTCACACTGTTTATGGGTGTGACATTCTCACTTTTTATGGGTGTGATGTTCTCTCTGTTTATGGGTGTGACGTTCACACTGTTTATGGGTGCAATGTTCTGACTGTTTCTGGGTTTAACATTCTCACTGTTTATGGGTGTGACATTCACACTGTTTCTGGTTGTGACGTTCACACTGTTTATGGGTGTGACGTTCTCAATGTTTATGGGTGTCAGGTTCTCACTGTTTATGGGTGTGATGTTATCACTCTTTATGCGTGTGACTTCTCACTGCTTATGGGTGTGATATTCACATTCTTTATGAGTGTGACTTCTCACTTTTTATGGGTGTGATGTTCACACTGTTTATGGTTGTGACTTCTCACTGATTTTGGGTGTGATGTTGAAACTCTTTATGGGTGTGACATTCTCACTGTTTATGGGTGTGACGTTCTCCCTGTTTATGGGTGTGACGTTCTCACTGTTTATGCATGTGACCTTCTCACTGTTTATGCGTGTGACATTATCATTGTTTACGGGTGTGATTTTCTCACTGTTCATGGATGTGACGTTCTCACTGTTTATGGGTGTGATGTTCTCACTGTTTATGGGTGTGACGTTCTCACTTTTAATGGGTGTGACGTTATCACTGCTTATGGGTGTGATGTTCTGACTGTTTATGTGTGTGACGTTCTCACTGTTTATGGGTGTGATGTTCTGACTGTTTATGGGTGTGACATTCTCACTGTTTATGGGTGTGATGTTCTGACTGTTTCTGGATTTAATATTATCACTGTTTATGAGTGTGACGTTCACACTGTTTATGGTTGTGACGTTCAAACTGTTTATGGGTGTCAGGTTCTCACTGTTTATGGGTGTGTTGTTATCACAGTTTATGCGTGTGACATTCTCACTGTTTTTGGGTGTGATATTCACATTCTTTATGAGTGTGACGTTCTCACTGCTTTTTGGTGTGATATTCACATTCTTTATTAGTGTGACTTCTCACTGTTTATTTGTATGATGTTCACGCTGTTTATGGGTGTGACATTCTCACTGTTTATGTGCGTGACTTCTCACTTTTTATGGGTGTAATGTTCACACTGTTTATGGTTGTGACTTCTCACTGTTTTTGGGTGTGATGTTGACACTATTTATGGGTGTGATGTTCTCACTGTTTATGGGTGTGACGTTCTCACTGTTTATGGGTGTGACATTCTCACTGTTTATGGGTGTGACATTATCACTGTTTGCGGGTGTGATTTTCTCACTGTTTATGGGTGTGATGTTCTCACTGTTTATGGGTGTGATGTTCACACTGTTTATGGTTGTGACATTCACACTGTTTATGGGTGTGACGTGCACACTGTTTATGGCTGTGATGTTATCAGAGTTTATGGGTGTGACATTCTCACTGTTTATGGGTGTGACGTTCTCACTGTTTATGGGTGTGACATTCTCACTGTTTATGGGTGTGACATTATCACTGTTTACGGGTGTGATTTTCTCACTGTTTATGGTTGTGATGTTCTCACTGTTTATGGGTGTGATGTTCACACTGTTTATGGTTGTGACATTCACACTGTTTATGGGTGTGACGTGCACACTGTTTATGGCTGTGATGTTATCAGATTTTATGGGTGTGACATTCTCACTGTTTATGGGTGTGACATTCTCACTGTTTATGGGCGTGACTTCTCACTTTTTATGGGTGTGATTTTCACACACTTTATGGGTGTGTCTTCTCACTGTTTTTGGGTGTGATGTTGACAATATTTATGGGTGTGACGTTCTCACAGTTTATGGGTTGACCTTCTCACTGTTTATGGTTGTGACATTCACACTGTTTACGGGTGTGACGTTCGCACTGTTTATGGCTGTGATGTCATCAGAGTTTATGGGTGTGACATTCTCACTGTTTATGGGTGTGACGTTCTTACTGTTTCTGGGTGTGACGTTCTCACTGTTAATGGGTGTGATATTATCATTGTTTATTGGTGTGACGTTCTCACTGTTTATGGGTGTGACGTTCTCACTTTTTATGGGTGAGACGTTCTCACTGTTTATGGGTGTGACGTTCACACAGTTTTTGGGTGTGATGTTCACACTGTTTATTGGTGTTATGTTCTCACTGTTTAGGTATGTAATGCTCTCACTGATTATGGGTGTGTCATTCACACTGTTTATGCATGTGACTTCAAACTGTTTATGGGTGTGATGTTCTCATTCTTTATGAGTGTGACTTCTCACTGCTTATGGGTCTGATATTCACACTCTTGATCAGTGCGACTTCTCACTGTTTATGTGTGTGACATTCACACTGTTTATGGGTGTGACATTCTCAGATTTTATGGGTGTGATGTTGTCTCTGTTTATGGGTGTGACGTTCACACTGTTTATGGGTGCGATGTTCTGACTGTTTCTGGGTTTAACATTCTCACTGTTTATGGGTGTGACATTCACACTGTTTCTGGTTGTGATGTTCACACTGTTTATGGGTGTGACGTTCACACTTTATGGGTGTGACGTTCTCAATGTTTATGGGTGTCAGGTTCTCACTGTTTATGGGTGTGATGTTATCACAGCTTATGGGTGTGACATTCTCACTGTTTATGGGTGTGACGTTCTCACTCTTTATGCGTGTGACATTCTCACTGTTTATGGGTGTGTTGTTCACACTCTTTATGAGTGTGACTTCTCACTTTTTATGGGTGTGATGTTGATACTCTTTATGGGTGTGACCTTCTCACTGTTTATGGGTGTGATGTTCACACTGTTTATGGGTGTGACGTTCACTCTGTTTACGGGTGTGATGTTCTCACTGTTTATGTGTGTAACGTTCTCACTATTTATGGGTGTGACGTTCTCACTGTTTATGGGTGTGACGTTCTTACTTTTAATGGGTGTGACGTTCTCACTGTTTATGGGTGTGACATTCTCATTGTTTATGGGTGTGACGTTCTCACTGTTTATGGGCGTGACTTCTCACTTTTTATGGGTGTAATGTTCATACTGTTTATGGTTGTGACTTCTCATTGTTTTTGGGTGTGATGTTGAAACTCTTTATGGGTGTGACATTCTCACTGTTTATGGGTGTGACATTCTCACTGTTTACGGGTGTGATTTTCTCACTGTTCATGGATGTGACGTTCACACTGTTTATGGGTGTGACATTATCACTGTTTACGGGTGTGATGTTCTCACTGTTTATGGGTGTGATGTTCACACTGTTTATGGTTGTGACATTCACACTGTTTATGGGTGTGACGTGCACACTGTTTATGGCTGTGATGTTATCAGAGTTTATGGGTGTGACATTCTCACTGTTTATGGGTGTGACATACTCACTGTTTATGGGCGTGACATCTCACTTTTTATGGGTGTGATGTTCACACTGTTTATGGGTGTGTCTTCTCACTGTTTTTGGGTGTGATGTTGACTCTATTTACGGGTGTGACGTTCTCACAGTTTATGGGTGTGACCTTCTCACTGTTTATGCATGTGACCTTCTCACTGTTTATGGTTGTGACATTCACACTGTTTACGGGTGTGACGTTCACACTGTTTATGGCTGTGACGTTCTCACTGATAATGGGTGTGATATTATCATTGTTTATTGGTGTGACGTTCTCACTGTTTCTGGGTGTGACGTTCTCACTTTTTATGGGTGTGACGTTCTCACTGTTTATGGGTGTGACGTTCACACAGTTTTTGGGTGTGATGTTCACACTGTTTATGCGTGTGATGTTCTCACTGTTTATTGGTGATATGTTCTCACTGTTTAGGTATGTAATGCTCTCACTGATTATGGGTGTGTCATTCACACTGCTTATGGGTGTGCCGTTCACACTGTTTATGCGTGTGACTTCAAACTGTTTATGGGTGTGATGTTATCATTCTTGATGAGTGTGACTTCTCACTGTTTATGTGTGTGACATTCACACTGTTTATGGGTGTGATGTTCTCTCTGTTTATGGGTGTGACGTTCACACTGTTTATGGGTGCAATGTTCTGACTGTTTCTGGGTTTAACATTCTCACTGTTTATGGGTGTGACATTCACACTGTTTCTGGTTGTGACGTTCACACTGTTTATGGGTGTGACGTTCTCAATGTTTATGGGTGTCAGGTTCTCACTGTTTATGGGTGTGATGTTATCACTCTTTATGCGTGTGACTTCTCACTGCTTATGGGTGTGATGTTGAAACTCTTTATGGGTGTGACATTCTCACTGTTTATGGGTGTGACGTTCTCACTGTTTATGCATGTGACCTTCTCACTGTTTATGCGTGTGACATTATCATTGTTTACGGGTGTGATTTTCTCACTGTTCATGGATGTGACGTTCTCACTGTTTATGGGTGTGATGTTCTCACTGTTTATGGGTGTGACGTTCTCACTTTTAATGGGTGTGACGTTATCACTGTTTATGGGTGTGATGTTCTGACTGTTTATGGGTGTGACATTCTCACTGTTTATGGGTGTGATGTTCTGACTGTTTCTGGATTTAATATTTTCACTGTTTATGAGTGTGACATTCACACTGTTTATGGTTGTGACGTTCAAACTGTTTATGGGTGTCAGGTTCTCACTGTTTATGGGTGTGTTGTTATCACAGTTTATGCGTGTGACATTCTCACTGTTTTTGGGTGTGATATTCACATTCTTTATGAGTGTGACGTTCTCACTGCTTTTTGGTGTGATATTCACATTCTTTATTAGTGTGACTTCTCACTGTTTATGGGTGTGACGTGCACACTGTTTATGGCTGTGATGTTATCAGAGTTTATGGGTGTGACATTCTCACTGTTTATGGGTGTGACATACTCACTGTTTATGGGCGTGACATCTCACTTTTTATGGGTGTGATGTTCACACTGTTTATGGGTGTGTCTTCTCACTGTTTTTGGGTGTGATGTTGACTCTATTTACGGGTGTGACGTTCTCACAGTTTATGGGTGTGACCTTCTCACTGTTTATGCATGTGACCTTCTCACTGTTTATGGTTGTGACATTCACACTGTTTACGGGTGTGACGTTCACACTGTTTATGGCTGTGACGTTCTCACTGATAATGGGTGTGATATTATCATTGTTTATTGGTGTGACGTTCTCACTGTTTCTGGGTGTGACGTTCTCACTTTTTATGGGTGTGACGTTCTCACTGTTTATGGGTGTGACGTTCACACAGTTTTTGGGTGTGATGTTCACACTGTTTATGCGTGTGATGTTCTCACTGTTTATTGGTGATATGTTCTCACTGTTTAGGTATGTAATGCTCTCACTGATTATGGGTGTGTCATTCACACTGCTTATGGGTGTGCCGTTCACACTGTTTATGCGTGTGACTTCAAACTGTTTATGGGTGTGATGTTATCATTCTTGATGAGTGTGACTTCTCACTGTTTATGTGTGTGACATTCACACTGTTTATGGGTGTGATGTTCTCTCTGTTTATGGGTGTGACGTTCACACTGTTTATGGGTGCAATGTTCTGACTGTTTCTGGGTTTAACATTCTCACTGTTTATGGGTGTGACATTCACACTGTTTCTGGTTGTGACGTTCACACTGTTTATGGGTGTGACGTTCTCAATGCTTATGGGTGTCAGGTTCTCACTGTTTATGGGTGTGATGTTATCACTCTTTATGCGTGTGACTTCTCACTGCTTATGGGTGTGATGTTGAAACTCTTTATGGGTGTGACATTCTCACTGTTTATGGGTGTGACGTTCTCACTGTTTATGCATGTGACCTTCTCACTGTTTATGCGTGTGACATTATCATTGTTTACGGGTGTGATTTTCTCACTGTTCATGGATGTGACGTTCTCACTGTTTATGGGTGTGATGTTCTCACTGTTTATGGGTGTGACGTTCTCACTTTTAATGGGTGTGACGTTATCACTGTTTATGGGTGTGATGTTCTGACTGTTTATGGGTGTGACATTCTCACTGTTTATGGGTGTGATGTTCTGACTGTTTCTGGATTTAATATTATCACTGTTTATGAGTGTGACGTTCACACTGTTTATGGTTGTGACGTTCAAACTGTTTATGGGTGTCAGGTTCTCACTGTTTATGGGTGTGTTGTTATCACAGTTTATGCGTGTGACATTCTCACTGTTTTTGGGTGTGATATTCACATTCTTTATGAGTGTGACGTTCTCACTGCTTTTTGGTGTGATATTCACATTCTTTATTAGTGTGACTTCTCACTGTTTATGTGTATGATGTTCACGCTGTTTGTGGGTGTGACATTCTCACTGTTTATGTGCGTGACTTCTCACTTTTTATGGGTGTAATGTTCACACTGTTTATGGTTGTGACTTCTCACTGTTTTTGGGTGTGATGTTGACACTATTTATGGGTGTGATGTTCTCACTGTTTATGGGTGTGACGTTCTCACTGTTTATGGGTGTGACATTCTCACTGTTTATGGGTGTGACATTATCACTGTTTACGGGTGTGATTTTCTCACTGTTTATGGGTGTGATGTTCTCACTGTTTATGGGTGTGATGTTCACACTGTTTATGGTTGTGACATTCACACTGTTTATGGGTGTGACGTGCACACTGTTTATGGCTGTGATGTTATCAGAGTTTATGGGTGTGACATTCTCACTGTTTATGGGTGTGACATTCTCACTGTTTATGGGCGTGACTTCTCACTTTTTATGGGTGTGATGTTCACACTGTTTATGGGTGTGTCTTCTCACTGTTTTTGGGTGTGACGTTCACACAGTTTATGGGTGTGACCTTCTCACTGTTTATGCATGTGACCTTCTCACTGTTTATGGTTGTGACATTCACACTGTTTACGGGTGTGACGTTTACACTGTTTATGGCTGTGATGTTATCAGAGTTTATGGGTGTGACATTCTCACTGTTTATGGGTGTGACGTTCTCACTGTTTCTGGGTGTGACGTTCTCATTGTTAATGGGTGTGATATTATCATTGTTTATTGGTGTGACGTTCTCACTGTTTATGTGTGTGACGTTCTCACTGTTTATGGGTGTGACGTTCTCACTGTTTATTGGTGTTATGTTCTCACTGTTTAGGTATGTAATGCTCTCACTGATTATGGGTGTGTCATTCACACTGCTTATGGGTGTGCCGTTCAGACTGTTTATGCGTGTGACTTCAAAATGTTTATTGGTGTGACGTTCTCATTCTTTATGTGTGTGACTTCTCACTGTTTATGGGTGTGACATTCTCACATTTTATGGGTGTGATGTTGTCTCTGTTTATTGGTGTGACGTTCACACTGTTTATGGCTGCGATGTTCTGACAGTTTCTGGGTTTAACATTCTCACTGTTTATGGGTGTGACATTCACACTGTTTCTGGTTGTGATGTTCACACTGTTTATGGGTGTGACGTTCACACTTTATGGGTGTGACGTTCTCAATGTTTATGGGTGTCAGGTTCTCACTGTTTATGGATGTGATGTTATCACAGTTTATGGGTGTGACATTCTCACTGTTTATGGGTGTGACGTTCTCACTCTTTATGCGTGTGACATTCTCACTGTTTATGGGTGTGATATTCACACTCTTTATGAGTGTGACTTCTCACTGCTTCTGGGTGTGATATTCACAATCTTTATGAGTGTGACTTCTCACTTTTTATGGGTGTGATGTTCACACTGTTTCTGGTTGTGACTTCTCACTGATTTTGGGTGTGATGTTGAAACTCTTTATGGGTGTGACATTCTCACTGTTTATGGGTGTGACGTTCTCCCTGTTTATGGGTGTGACCTTCTCACTGTTTATGCATGTGACCTTCTCACTGTTTATGCGTGTGACATTATCACTGTTTACGGGTGTGATTTTCTCACTGTTCATGGATGTGACGTTCTCACTGTTTATGGGTGTGATGTTCTCACTGTTTATGGGTGTGACGTTCTCACTTTTAATGGGTGTGACGTTATCACTGCTTATGGGTGTGATATTCTGACTGTTTATGGGTGTGACGTTCTCACTGTTTATGGGTGTGATGTTCTGACTGTTTATGGGTGTGACGTTCTCACTGTTTATGGGTGTGATGTTCTGACTGTTTCTGGATTTAACATTCTCACTGTTTATGAGTGTGACGTTCACACTGTTTATGGTTGTGACGTTCAAACTGTTTATGGGTGTCAGGTTCTCACTGTTTATGGGTGTGTTGTTATCACAGTTTATGCGTGTGACATTCTCACTGTTTTTGGGTGTGATATTCACACTCTTTATGAGTGTGATGTTCTCACTGCTATTTGGTGTGATATTCACATTCTTTATGAGTGTGACTTCTCACTGTTTATGTGTGTGATGTTCACGCTGTTTATGGGTGTGACATTCTCATTGTTTATGGGTGTGACGTTCTCACTTTTTATGGGTGTAATGTTCACACTGTTTATGGTTGTGACTTCTCACTGTTTTTGGGTGTGATGTTGACACTATTTATGGGTGTGATGTTCTCACTGTTTATGGGTGTGACGTTCTCACTGTTTATGCATGTGACCTTCTCACTGTTTATGGGTGTGACATTATCACTGTTTACGGGTGTGATGTTCTCACTGTTTATGGGTGTGATGTTCACACTGTTTATGGTTGTGACATTCACACTGTTTATGGGTGTGACATGCACACTGTTTATGTCTGTGATGTTATCAGAGTTTATGGGTGTGACATTCTCACTGTTTATGGGTGTGATGTTCTCACTGTTTATGGGTGTGTCTTCTCACTGTTTTTGGGTGTGATGTTGACACTATTTATGGGTGTGACGTTCTCACAGTTTATGGGTGTGACCTTCTCACTGTTTATGCATGTGACCTTCTCACTGTTTTTGGTTGTGACATTCACACTGTTTACGGGTGTGGTGTTCTCACTGTTTATGGGTGTGATGTTCACACTGTTTATGGGCGTGACTTCTCACTTTTTATGGGTGTGATGTTCACACTGTATATGGGTGTGACTTCTCACTGTTAATGGGTGTGATATTATCATTGTTTTTTGGTGTGACGTTCTCACTGTTTATGTGTGTGACGTTCTCACTGTTTATGGGTGTGACGTTCTCACTGTTTATGGGTGTGACGTTCACACAGTTTTTGGCTGTGATGTTCACACTGTTTATGGGTGTGATGTTCTCACTGTTTATTGGTGTTATGTTCTCACTGTTTAGGTATGTAATGCTCTCACTGATTATGGGTGTGTCATTCACACTGCTGATGGGTGTGCCGTTCACACTGTTTATGTGTATGACTTCAAACTGTTTATGGGTGTGATGTTCTCATTCTTTATGAGTGTGACTTCTCACTGCTTATGGGTGTGATATTAACACTCTTTCTGAGTGTGACCTCTCACTTTTTCTGTGTGTGACATTCACACTGTATATGGGTTTGACATTCACACTGTTTATCGGTGTGGCGTTCTCACTGTTCATGGTTGTGATGTTCTCACACTTTGTGGATGTGACGTGCACACTGTTTTTGGTTGTAATGGTTTCACTGTTTATGGGTGTGACGTTCTCACTGTTTTTGGGTGTGATGTTCATACTGTTTTTGGGTGTGATGTTCTCACTGTTTATGGGTGTGATGCTCAAACTGTTTTTGGGTGTGATGTTCTCACTGTTTATGCGTGTGACATTCTCACTGTTTATGTGTGACATTCACACTGTTTATGGGTGTGGCTTTCACACTGTTTATGGGTGTGACGGTCGCACTGTTTATGGGTTTGAGGTTATCACTGTTTATGAGTGTGACATTCTCACTGTTTATGGGTGTGATGTTTTCAGTGTTTATGGTTGTGACGTTCTCAATTTTTATGGGTGTGACATTCTCATTCTTTGTGAGTGTGACTTCTCACTGTTTATGGGTGTGACATTCTCACTGTTTATGGGTGTGATGTTCCGACTGTTTCTCGGTTTGACATTCTCACTGTTTATGGCTGTGACGTTCACACTATTTATGGTTGCGAATTCTCACTGTTTTTGGTTGTGATATTCTCACTCTTTATGCGTGTGACTTCAAACTGTTTATGGGTGTGACGTTCTCACTCTTTATGAGTGTGACTTCTCACTGCTTATGAGTCTGATATTCACACTCTTTATGAGTGTGACTTCTCACTATTTATGTGTGTAACATTCACATTGTTTATGGGTGTGACGTTCTCACTTTTTATGGGTGTGACGTTCACACTGTTTAAGGGTGCGATGTCTGATCTTTTCTGGGTTTAACGTTCTCACTGTTTATGAGTGGGACATTCACACTGTTTAAGGTTGTGCCGTTCACACTGTTTATGTTTGTGACGTTCACACTTTATAGGTGTGACATTCTCACTGTTTATGGGTGTGATGTTATCACTGCTTATGGGTGTGACATTCTCACTGTTTATGGGTGTGACGTTCAAACTGTTTATGGGTGTGACGTTCTCACTGTTTATGGGTGTGACGTTCTCACTGTTTATGGGTGTGATATCACAGTTTATGGGTGTGATGTTCTCACTGTCTATGGGTGTGATGTTCTCACTGTTTATGGGTGTGACGTTCTCACTGTTTATGGGTTTGATGTTCTCACTGTTTATGGGTGTGTCATTCTCACTGTTTATCGGAGTGACGTTCTCACTGTTCATGGTTGTGCTGTTATTATTGTTTATAGGTGTGACGTTCACACTGTTTTTGGTTGTGACTTCTCACTGTTTTTGGTTGAGATGTTCTCACTGTTTATGGGTGTGACATTCACACTGTTTATGGTTGTGACATTCACACTGTTTATGGGTCTGACGTTCACACTGTTTATGGGTGTGACTTTCTGATTGTTTATGGGTGTGATGTTCCCACTCTTTATGCGTGTGACTTCAAACTGTTTATGGGTGTGATGTTCACACTCTTTATGAGTGTGACATTCTCACTGTTTATGGGTGTGATGTTCTCACTGTTACTGGGTTTAACATTCTCACTGTTTATGGGTGTGACATTCACACTGTTTATGGTTGTGATGTTCACACTGTTTATGGGTGTGACATTCACACTTTATGGGTGTGACGTTCTCAATGTTTATGGGTGTCAAGTTCTCACTGTTTATGGGTGTTTTGTTATCACAGTTTATGCGTGTGACATTCTCACTGTTTATGGGTGTGATGTTAACACTCTTTATGAGTGTGACTTCTCACTGTTCATGCGTGTGACATTCTCACTGTTTATGGGTGTGATGTTCACACTGTTTATGGGCGTGTCTTCTCACTTTTTATGGGTGTGATGTTCACACTGTTTATGGGTGTGACTTCTCACTGTTTTTGGGTGTGATGTTGACACTATTTATGGGCGTCACGTTCTCACCGTTTATGGGTGAGACGTTCTCACTCTTTATGCATGTGACCTTCTCACTGTTTACGGGTGTGATGTTCTCACTGTTTATGGGTGTGACATTCACACTGTTTATGGTTGTGACATTCACACTGTTTATGGGTCTGACGTTCATACTGTTTATGGCTGTGATGTTGTCAGAGTTTATGCGTCTGACAATCTCACTGTTTCTGGGTGTGACGTTCTCACTGTTTATGGGTGTGACATTCTCACTGTTAATGGGTGCGATATTATCATTGTTTATTGGTGTGACGTTCTCACTGCTTATGGGTGTGACGTTCACACACTTTTTGGGTGTGATGTTCACACTGTTTATACGTGTGATGTTCTCACTGTTTATTGGTGTTATGTTCTCACTGTTTAGGTATGTAATGCTCTCACTGATTATGGGTGTGTCATTCACACTGCTTATGGGTGTGCCGTTCACACTGTTTATGCGTGTGACTTCAAACTGTTTATTGGTTTGATGTTCTCATTCTTTATGAGTGTGATTTCTCACTGCTTATGGGTGTGATATTCACACACTTTATGAGTGTGACTTCTCACTGTTTCTGTGTGTGACATTCACACTGTTTATGTGTGTGACATTCTCACTGTTTATGGGTGTGATGTTCAAACTGGTTTTGGTTGTGATTTTCATACTGATTTTGGGTTTGATGATCTCACTGTTTATGGGCGTGACTTCTCACTGTTTATGGGTGTGACGTTCTCACTGTTTATGCATGTGACCTTCTCACTGTTTATGGGTGTGACATTATCACTGTTTACGGGTGTGATGTTCTCACTGTTTATGGGTGTGACGTTCACACTGTTTATGGGTGTGACGTTCTCACTGTTTATGGTTGTGAATGTCACACTGTTTATGGGTGTGATGTTCTCACTGTTTATTGGTGCTATGTTCTCACGGTTTAGGTGTGTAATGTTCTCACTGTTTATAGGTGTGTCGTTCTCACTGTTTTTGTGTTTGATGTTCTCACTATTTATGGGTGTATCATTCTCACTGTTAATCGGACTGACGTTCTCACTGTTCATGGTTGTGATGTTATGATTGTTTATAGGTGTGACGTTCACACTGTTTTTGGTTGTGACTTCTCACTGTTTTTGGTTTTAACATTGTCACTGTTTATGGTTGTGACGTTCACACTGTTTATGAGTGTGACGTTCACACTGTTTATGGTTTTGATGTTCACACTGTTTATGGGTGTGACATTCACACATTATGGCTGTGACGTTCTCAATGTTTATGGGTGTCAGGTTCTCACTGTTTATGGGTGTGATGTTATCACAGTTTATGGGTGTGACATTCTCACTGTTTATGCGTGTGACATGCTCACTGTTTATGGGTGTGATGTTCACACTCTTTATGAGCGTGACTTCTCACTGTTTATGGGTGTGACATTCTCACTGCATATGGGTGTGACGTTCTCACTTTTTATGGGTGTGACGTTCTCACTGTTTATGGGTGTGACGTTCTCACTGTTTATGGGTGTGATGTTCACACAGTTTTTGGGTGTAATGTTCTCACTGTTTATGGGTGTGTCATTCTCACTGTTTTTGGGTTTGATGTTCTCACTATTTATGGGTGTGTCATTCTCACTGTTTATCGGAGTGACATTCTCACTGTTCATGGTTGTGATGTTATCATTGTTTATAGGTGTGACGTTCACACTGTTTTTGGTTGTGACTTCTCACTGTTTTTGGTTGAGGTGTTCTCACTGTTTATGTGTGTGACGTTCTCACTGTTTATGGGTGTGACTTTCACACTGTTTATGGGTGTGATGTTCCCACTCTTTATGCGTGTGACTTCAAACTGTTTATGGGTGTGATGTTCACACTCTTAATGAGTGTGACGTTCTCAGTGTTTATGGGTGTGACATTCTCACTGTTTATGGGTGTGACGTTCACACTGTTTATGGGTGCGATGTTCTGACTATTTCTGAGTTTAACATTCTCACTGTTTATGAGTGTGACGTTCACACTGTTTATGGTTGTGACGTTCACACTGTTTATGGGTGTGATGTTCACACTTTAGGGGTGTGACGTTCTAAATGTTTATGGTTGCAGGTTCTCACTGTTTATGGGTGTGATGTTATCACAGTTTATGGGTGTGATGATCACACTCTTTATGACTGTGACTTCTCAGTGCTTATGGGTGTGATATTCACATCCTTTATGAGTGTGACTTCTCACTGTTTATGTGTGTGACATTCTCACTGTTTATGGGTGTGACTTTCTGATTGTTTATGGGTGTGATGTTCCCACTCTTTATGCGTGTGACTTCAAACTGTTTATGGGTGTGCTGTTCACACTCTTTATGAGTGTGACTTCTCAGTGCTTATGGGTGTGATATTCACATCCTTTATGAGTGTGACTTCTCACTGTTTATGTGTGTGACATTCACACGGTTTATGGGTGTGACATTCTCACTTTTTATGGGTGTGGTGTTCTCACTGTTTCTGGGTGTGACATTCACACTTGTTTATGGGTGTGACATTCTCACTGTTTATGGGTGTGATGTTCTCTCAGTTTATGGGTGTGACGTTCACACTGTTTATGGGTTTAACATTCTCACTGTTTATGAGTGTGACGTTCACACTGTTTATGGGTGTGACATTCACACTTTATGGGTGTGACGTTCTCAATGTTTATGGGTGTCAGGTTCTCACTGTTTATGAGTGTGATGTTATCACAGTTTATGGGTGTGACATTCTTACAGTTTATGGGTGCGACATTCTCACTGTTTATGCGTGTGATATTCTCACTGTTTATGGGTGTGATGTTCACACTCTTTATGAGTGTGACTTCTCACTGCTTATGGGTGTGATATACACATTCTTTATGAGTGTGACTTCTCACTGTTTATGTGTGTGACGTTCACGGTGTTTATGGGTGTGACATTCTCACTGTTTATGGGTGTGACGTTTCACTGTTTATGGGTGTGACGTTCTCACTGTTTATGGGTTTGATGTTCTGACTATTTATGGGTGTGTCATTCTCACTGTTTATCGGAGTGACGTTCTCACTGTTCATTGTTGTGATGTTATCATTGTTTATAGGTGTGACGTTCACACTGTTTTTGGTTGTGACTTCTCACTGTTTTTGGTTGAGATGTTCTCACTGTTTATGGGTGTGACTTTCTGATTGTTTATGGGTGTGATGTTCTCACTGTTTATGGGTGTGACGTTTCACTGTTTATGGGTGTGACGTTCTCACTGTTTATGGGTGTGTCGTTCTCACTGTTTTTGGGTTTGATGTTCTGACTATTTATGGGTGTGTCATTCTCACTGTTTATCGGAGTGACGTTCTCACTGTTCATGGTTGTGATGTTATCATTGTTTATAGGTGTCACGTTCACACTGTTTTTGGTCGTGACTTCTCACTGTTTTTGGTTGAGATGTTCTCACTGTTTATGGGTGTGACGTTCTCACTGTTTATGGGTGTGACTTTCTGATTGTTTATGGGTGTGATGTTCCCACTCTTTGTGCGTGTGACTTCAAACTGTTTATAGGTGTGAAGTTCACACTCATTATGAGTGTGACTTCTCACTGTTTATGTGTATGACATTCTTACTCTTTATGAGTGTGACTTCTCACTGCTTATGGGTGTGATATTCACATTCTTTATGAGTGTGACTTCTCATTGTTTATGTGTGTGATATTCACACTGTTTATGGGTGTGACATTCACACTGTTTATGGTTGTGACGTTCACACTGTTTATGGGTGTGAATTCTCACTGTTTATGTGTGTGACATTCACACTGTTTGTGGATGTGACATTCTCACGATTTATGGGTGTGATGTACTCTCTGTTTATGGGTGTGACGTTCACACAGTTTATGGGTGCGATGTTCTCACTGTTTCTGTGTTTAACGTTCTCACTGTTTATGATTGTGACGTTCACACTGTTTATGGCTTTGATGTTCATACTGTTTTTGGGTGTGACGTTCACACTTTATGGGTGTGACGTTCTCAATGTTTATGGGTGTCAGGTTCTCACTGTTTGTGGGTGTGATGTTATCACAGTTTATGGGTGTGACATTCTCATTCTTTGTGCGTGTGACATTCTCACTGTTTATGGGTGTGATGTTCACACTCGTTATGAGTGTGACTTCTCACTGCTTATGGGTGTGATATTCACATTCTTTATGAGTGTGACTTCTCACTTTTTATGGGTTTGATGTTCACACTGTTTATGGGTGTGTCTTTTCACTGTTTTTGGGTGTGATGTTGAAACTCTTTATGGGTGTGACGTTCTCACTGTTTATGGGTGTCACGTTCTCACTGTTTATGCACGTGACCTTCTCACTGTATTTGGGTGTGACATATTCACTGTTTATGGGTGTGATTTTCACACTGTTCATGTGTGTGACGTTCACACTGTTTATGGTTGTGACATTCAAACTGTTTATGGGTGTGATGTTCACACAGTTTTTGGGTGTGATGTTCTCACTGTTTATGGGTGTGATGTTGTCACTGTTTATGGGTGTGACGTTCACACTGTTTATGGGTGTGATGTTCTCACTGTTTTTGGGTTTGATGTTCTCACTATTTATGGGTGTGTCATTCTCACTGTTTATCGGAGTGACATTCTCACTGTTCATGGTTGTGATGTTATCATTGTTTATAGGTGTGACGTTCACACTGTTTTTGGTTGTGACTTCTCACTGTTTTTGGTTGAGATGTTCTCACTGTTTATGTGTGTGACATTCTCACTGTTTATGGGTGTGACGTTCTCACTGTTTATGGGTGTGACGGTCTCACTGTTTTTGGGTGTGATGTTTTGACTGTTTATGGGTGTGACGTTCTCACTGTTTATGGGTGTGATGTTCTGACTGTTTCCTGGTTTAACATTCTCACTGTTTATGAGTGTGACGTTCACACTGTTTATTATTGTGACGTTCACACTGTTTATGGGTGTGGCGTTCACACTTTATGGGTGTGACATTCTCAATGTTTATGGGTGTCAGGTTCTCACTGTTTATCGGAGTTTTGTTATCACAGTTTATGCGTGTGACATTCTCAATGTTTATGGGTGTGATGGTCACACTCTTTATGAGTGTGACGTTCTCACTGCTTATGGGTGTGATATACACATTCTTTATGAGTGTGACTTCTCACTGTTTATGTGTTATGTTCATACTGTTTTTGGGTTTGATGTTCTCGCTCTTTATGAGTGTGACATTCTCACTGTTTATGGGTGACATTCACATTGTTTATGGGTGTGACTTTCACACTGTTTATGGGTGTGATGTTCTCACTGTCTATGGGTGTGACGTTCTCACTGTTTTTGGTTGAGATGTTCTCACTGTTTATGTGTGTGACGTTCACACTCTTTATGGGTGTGACGTTCACACTGTTTTTGGTTGTGGCTTCTCACTCTTTTTGGTTGAGAAGTTCTCACTGTTTATGGTGTGACGTTCTCACTGTTTATGGGTGTGACGTTCTCACTGTTTATGGGTGTGACATTCTCACTGTTTATGGGTGTGACTTTCTGATTGTTCATGGGTGTGACGTTCATACTGTTTATGCTTGTGACTTCAAACTGTTTATGGGTGTGATGTTCACACTCTTTATGAGTGTGACTTCTCACTGTTTATGTGTGTGACGTTCTCACTCTTTATGAGTGTGACTTCTCACTGCTTATGGGTCTGATGTTATCATTGTTTATAGGTGTGACGTTCACACTGTTTATGGTTGTGAATTCTCACTGTTTTTAGTTGAGATGTTCTCACTGTGTATGGGTGTGACTTTCTGATTGGTTATTGGTGTGATGTTCCCACTCTTTATGAGTGTGACTTCTCACTGTTTATGTGTGTGACATTCACACTGTTTATGGGTGTGACATTCTCTCGATTTATGGGTGTGATGTTCTCTCTGTTTATGGGTGTGACGTTCACACTGTTTATGGGTGTGATGTTCTCACTGTTTCTGGGTTTAACATTCTCACTGTTTATGGCTGTGACGTTCACACTGTTTATGGGTGTGATGTTCACACTGTTTATGGTTGTGACGTTCACACTGTTTATGGGTGTGACATTCACACTTTATGGGTGTGACGTTCTCAATGTTTATGGGTGTCAGGTTCTCACTGTTTATTGTTGTGATGATTTCACAGTTTATGGGTGTGACATTCTTACAGTTTATGGGTGTGACATTCTCACTGTTTATGGGTGTGTTGTTCACACTCTTTATGAGTGTGACTTCTCAGTGCTTATGGGTGTGATATTCGCATTCTTTATGAGTGTGACTTCTCACTGTTTATGGGTGTGACGTTCTCACTGTTTATGGGTGTGACGTTCTCACTGTTTATGGGTGTGACATTCTCACTGTTTATGGGTGTGATGTTAACACTCTTTATGAGTGTGACGTTCTCACTGCTTATGGGTGTGATATACACATTCTTTATAAGTGTGACTTCTCACTGTTTATGTGTGTGATGTTCACACTGTTTATGGGCGTGTCTTCTCACTTTTTATGGGTGTGATGTTCACACTGTTTATGGGTGTGACTTCTCACTGTTTTTGGGTGTGATGTTGACACTATTTATGGGCGCCACGTTCTCACCGTTTATGGGTGAGACGTTCTCACTGTTTATGCATGTGACCTTCTCACTGTTTATGGGTGTGACATTCTCACTGTTTATGGGTGTGACATTCTCACTGTTAATGGGTGCAATATTATCATTGTTTATTGGTGTGACGTTCTCACTGTTTATGGGTGTGACGTTCACACACTTTTTGGGTGTGATGTTCACACTGTTTATACGTGTGATGTTCTCACTGTTTATTGGTGTTATGTTCTCACTGTTTAGGTATGTAATGCTCTCACTGATTATGGGTGTGTCATTCACACTGCTTATGGGTGTGCCGTTCACACTGTTTATGCGTGTGACTTCAAACTGTTTATGGGTGTGATGTTCTCATTCTTTATGAGTGTGACTTCTTACTGCTTATGGGTGTGATATTCACACTGTTTATGTGTGTGACATTCTCACTGTTTATGGGTGTGATGTTCAAACTGGTTTTGGTTGTGATTTTCATACTGATTTTGGGTTTGATGATCTCACTGTTTATGGGTGTGACGTTCTCACTGTTTATGGGTGTGACGTTCTCACTGTTTATGGGTGTGACATTATCACTGTTTACGGGTGTGACGTTCACACTGTTTATGGTTGTGAATGTCACACTGTTTATGGGTGTGACGTTCTCACTGCTTATGGGTGTGATATTATCCGTGTTTATTATTGTGACGTTCACACAGTTTTTGGGTGTGATGTTCACACTGTTTATCCGTGTGGCGTTCTCACTGTTCATGGTTGTGATGTTCTCACTATTTATGGGTCTGACTTTCATACTGTTTATGGCTGTGATGTTCTCAGTCTTAATTGGTGTGACGTTCACATTGTTTTTGGTTGTGACTTCTCACTGTTTTTGGTTGTAATGGATTCACTGTTTACGGGTGTGACGTTCACACTGTTTGTGGGTGTGACGTTCACACTGTTTATGGGTGTGATTTTCTCACTGTTTATGGGTTGATGTTCTCACTGTTTATGGGTGTGACATTCTCACTGTTTATGGGTGTGATTTTCTCACTGTTTATGGGTGTGATGTTCTCACTGTTTATGGGTGTGTCATTCTCACTGTTTATCGGAGTGACGTTCTCTCTGTTCATGGTTGTGATGTCATCATTGTTTATAGGTGTGACGTTCACACTGTTTTTGGTTGTGACTTCTCACTGTTTTTGGTTGTAATGGATTCACTGTTTACGGGTGTGACGTTCACACTGTTTGTGGGTGTGACGTTCACACTGTTTATGGGTGTGATTTTCTCACTGTTTATGGGTTGATGTTCTCACTGTTTATGGGTGTGACATTCTCACTGTTTATGGGTGTGATTTTCTCACTGTTTATGGGTGTGATGTTCTCACTGTTTATGGGTGTGTCATTCTCACTGTTTATCGGAGTGACGTTCTCTCTGTTCATGGTTGTGATGTCATCATTGTTTATAGGTGTGACGTTCACACTGTTTTTGGTTGTGACTTCTCACTGTTTTTGGTTGTAATGGATTCACTGTTTACGGGTGTGACGTTCACACTGTTTGTGGGTGTGACGTTCACACTGTTTATGGGTGTGATTTTCTCACTGTTTATGTTGTGATGTTATGACTGTTTATGGGTGTGACATTCTCACAGTTTATGGGTGTGATGTTATCACTGTTTATGGGTGTGACGTTCTCTCTGTTTATGGGTGTGTCATTCTCACTGTTTATCGGAGTGACGTTCTCTCTGTTCCTGGTTGTGATGTCATCATTGTTTATAGGTGTGACGTTCACACTGTTTTTGGTTGTGAATTCTCACTGTTTTTGGTTGAGATGTTCTCACTGTGCATGGGTGTCACTTTCTGATTGTTTATGGGTGTGATGTTCCCACTCTTTATGAGTGTGACTTCTCACTGCTTATGGGTGTGATATTCTCACTGTTTATGGGTGCGACTTTCACACTGTTTATGGGTCTGATGTTCTGACTGTTTCTGGGATTGACATTCTCACTGTTTATGGCTGTGACGTTCACACTGTTTATGGTTGTGCGTTCACACTGTTTAAGGGTGTGACGTTCACACTTTGTGGGTGTGACGTTCTCACTGTTTATGGGTGTGACGTTCTAACTGTTTATGGGTGTAATGTTCTCACTGTTTATGGGTGTGACGTTCTAACTGTTTATGGGTGTAATGTTCTCACTGTTTATGGGTGTGATGTTCTCACTGTTTATGGGTGTGTCATTCTCACTGTTTATCGGAGTGACGTTCTCACTGTTCATGGTTGTGATGTTATCATTGTTTATAGGTGTGACGTTCACACTGTTTTTGGTTGTGACTTCTCACTGTTTTTGGTTGAGTTGTTCTCACTGTTTATGGGTGTGATGTTCTCACTGTTTATGGGTGTGAATTTCTGATTGTTTATGGGTGTGATGTTCCCACTCCTTATGCGTGTGACTTCAAACTGCTTATGGGTATGATATACACATTCTTTATGAGTGTGACGTTCACACTGTTTATGTGTGTGATGTTCACGCTGTTTATGGGTATGACATTCTCACTGTTTATGGGTGTGACGTTCTCACTGTTTATGGGCATGTCTTCTCACTTTTTATGGGTGTGATGGTCACATAGTTTATGGGTGTGACTTCTCACTGTTTTTGGGTGTGATGTTGACACTATTTATGGGCGTCACATTCTCACTGTTTGTGGGTGAGACGTTCTCACTGTTTATGCATGTGATCTTCTCACTGTTTATGGGTGTGACATTATCACTGTTTATGGGTGTGATGTTCTCACTGTTTATGGGTGTGACATTCACACTGTTTATGGTTGTGACATTCACAATATTTATGGGTCTGACGTTCATACTGTTTATGGCTGTGATGTTATCAGAGTTTATGGGTGTGACATTCTCACTGTTTTTGGGTGTGACGTTCTCACTGTTTATGTGTGTGACGTTCTCACTGTTTATGGATGTGACGTTCTCACTGTTTATGGGTGTGACGTTCACACAGTTTTTGGGTGTGATGTTCACACTGTTTATGCGTGTGATGTTCTCACTGTTTATTGGTGTTATGTTCTCACTGTTTAGGAATGTAATGCTCTCATTGATTATGGGTGTGTCATTCACACTGCTGATGGGTGTGCCGTTCACACTGTTTATGAGTATGACTTCAAACTGTTTATGGGTGTGATGTTCTCACTCTTTATGAGTGTGACTTCTCACTGTTTCTGTGTGTGACATTCACACTGTTTATGTGTGTGACATTCACACTGTTTATGGGTGTGATGTACAAACTGTTTTTGGTTGTGACTGTCACACTGTTTATGGGTGTGACATTCACACTGTTTATGGGTGTGACGGTCACACTGTTTATGGGTGTGATGTTATCACTGTTTATGGGTGTGACATTCTCACTGTTTATGGGTGTGACGTTTTCACAGTTTTTGGGTGTGACTTTCTCATTGTTTATGGGTGTGATGTTCCCACTCTTTATGCGTGTGACTTCATACTGTTTATGGGTGTGATATTCACACTCTTTTAAGTGTGTCTTCTCACTGTTTCTGTGTGTGACATTCATACTGTTAATGGGTGTGACATTCTCACTGTTTATGGGTGTGACGTTCACACTGTTTATGGTTGTGACAGTCACACTGTTTATGGGTGTGACATTCACACTGTTTATGGGTGTGATGTTATCAGAGTTTATGGGTGTGACGTTCTCACTGTTTATGGGTGTGCCGTGCACACTTTTTAGTTGTGACTTCTCACTATTTTTGGTTGTGATATTCTCACTATTTATGACTGTGACGTTCTCACTGTTCATGGTTGTGATGGTCTCACTCTTAATTGGTGTGACGTTCGCATTGTTTTTGGTAGTGACTTCTCACTGTTTTTGGTTGTAACGGATTCACTGTTTACGGGTGTGACGTTCACACTGTTTATGGGTGTGACGGTCACACTGTTTATGGGTGTGATGTTCTCACTGTTTATGGGTGTGACTTTCACAATGTTTATGGGTGTGACATTCTCACTGTTTATGGGTGTGAGGTTATCACTGTTTTTGGGTGTGACGTTCTCACTGTTTATGGGTGTGATGTTCTCACTGTTTATGGGTTTGACGTTCTCACTGTTTCTGGGTGTGACGTTCACACTGTTTATATCTGTGATGTTCTCACTGTTTATTGGTGTTATGTTCTCACTGTTTCTGTATGTAATGTTCACACTGTTTATGGGTGTGATGTTCTCACTGTTTATGGGTGTGACGTTCTCACTGTTTTTGGTTGAGATGTTCTCACTGTTTATGGGTGTGATGTTCACACTTTATAGGTGTGTCGTTCACACTGTTTATGGGTGTGACGTTCACACTGTTTATCGGAGTGACGTTCTCTCTGTTCATTGTTGTGATGTCATCATTGTTTATAGGTGTGACGTTCACACTGTTTTTGGTTGTGAATTCTCACTGTTTTTGGTTGAGATGTTCTCACTGTTTATTGGTGTGGCGTTCTCACTGTTCATGGGTGTCACTTTCTGATTGTTTATGGGTGTGATGTTCCCACTCTTTGTTCGTGTGACTTTGAACTGTTTACGGGTGAGATGTTCCCACTCTTTATGAGTGTGACTTCTCACTGTTTATGAGTGTGACGTTCTCACTCTATATGAGTGTGACTTCTCACTGCTTATGGGTCTGATATTCACACTCTTTATGAGTGTGAATTCTCACTGTTTATGTGTGTGACATTCACACTGTTTATGGGTGTGACGTTCACACTGTTTATGGGTGTGATGTTCTCACTGTTTATGGGTGTGATGTTCTCACTGTTTACGTGTGACATTCTCACTGTTCATGGGTGTGAAGTTCTCACTGTTTATGGGTGTGACGTTCTCCCTCTTTATGGGTGTGATGTTATCACAGTTTATGGGTGTGATGTTCTCAGAGTTTATGGGTGTGATGTTCTCACTGTTTATGGGTGTGACGTTCTCACTGTTTATGGGTGTGTCATTCTCACTGTTTATTGGTGTTATGTTCTCACTGTTTATGGGTGTGACATTCTCACTGTTTATGGGTGTGACGTTCACACTGTTTATCGGAGTGACGTTCTCTCTGTTCATTGTTGTGATGTCATCATTGTTTATAGGTGTGACGTTCACACTGTTTTTGGTTGTGAATTCTCACTGTTTTTGGTTGAGATGTTCTCACTGTTTATTGGTGTGGCGTTCTCACTGTTCATGGGTGTCACTTTCTGATTGTTTATGGGTGTGATGTTCCCACTCTTTGTTCGTGTGACTTTGAACTGTTTACGGGTGAGATGTTCCCACTCTTTATGAGTGTGACTTCTCACTGTTTATGAGTGTGACGTTCTCACTCTATATGAGTGTGACTTCTCACTGCTTATGGGTCTGATATTCACACTCTTTATGAGTGTGAATTCTCACTGTTTATGTGTGTGACATTCACACTGTTTATGGGTGTGACGTTCACACTGTTTATGGGTGTGATGTTCTCACTGTTTATGGGTGTGACGTTCTCACTGTTTATGGGTGTGATGTTCTCACTGTTTACGTGTGACATTCTCACTGTTCATGGGTGTGAAGTTCTCACTGTTTATGGGTGTGACGTTCTCCCTCTTTATGGGTGTGATGTTATCACAGTTTATGGGTGTGATGTTCTCAGAGTTTATGGGTGTGATGTTCTCACTGTTTATGGGTGTGACGTTCTCACTGTTTATGGGTGTGTCATTCTCACTGTTTATCGGAGTGACGTTCTCTCTGTTCATTGTTGTGATGTCATCATTGTTTATAGGTGTGACGTTCACACTGTTTTTGGTTGTGAATTCTCACTGATTTTGGTTGAGATGTTCTCACTGCGCATGGGTGTCACTTTCTGATTGTTTATGGGTGTGATGTTCCCACTCTTTATGAGTGTGACTTCTCACTGTTTATGAGTGTGACGTTCTCACTCTATATGAGTGTGACTTCTCACTGCTTATGAGTCTGATATTCACACTCTTTATATGAGTGTGAATTCTCACTGTTTATGTGTGTGACATTCACACTGTTTATGGGTGTGACATTCTCTCGATTTATGGGTGTGATGTTCTCTCTGTTTATGGGTGTGACGTTCACACTGTTTATGCGTGCGATGTTCTCACTGTTTCTGGGTTTAACATTCTCACTGTTTATGAGTGTGATGTTCACACTGTTTATGGGTGTGTTGTTATCACAGTTTATGGGTGTGACATTCTTACAGTTTATGGGTGTGACGTTCTCAATGTTTATGCGTGTGACATTCTCACTGCTTATGGGTGTGATGTTCACACTCTTTATGAGTGTGACTTCTCAGTGCTGATGGGTGTGATATTCACATACTTTCTGAGTGTGACTTCTCACTGTTTATGTGTGTGACATTCTCACTTTTTATTGGTGTGATGTTCTCACTGTTCATGGTTGTGATGTTATCATTGTTTATAGGTGTGACGTTCACACTGTTTATTGTTGTGAATTCTCACTGTTTTTAGTTGAGATGTTCTCACTGTTTGTGGGTGTGACGTTCTCACTGTGTATGGGTGTGACTTTCTGATTGGTTATGGGTGTGATGTTCCCACTCTTTATGAGTGTGACTTCTCACTGCTTATGGGTCTGATATTCACGCTCTTTATGAATGTGAATTCTCACTGTTTATGTTTGTGACATTCACACTGTTTATGGGTGTGACATTCTCTCGATTTATGGGTGTGATGTTCTCTCTGTTTATGGGTGTGACGTTCACACTGTTTATGGGTGCGATGTTCTCACTGTTTCTGGGTTTAACATTCTCACTGTTTATGAGTGTGACGTTCACACTGTTTATAGTTGTGACGTTCACACTGTTTATGGGCGTGACATTCACACTTTATGGGTGTGACGTTCTCAATGTTTATGGGTGTCAGGTTCTCACTGTTTATGGGTGTGATGTTATCACAGTTTATGGATGTGACATTCTTACAGTTTATGGGTGTGACGTTCTCACTGTTTATGCGTGTGACATTCTCACTGTTTATGGGTGAGATGTTCACACTCTTTATGAGTGTGACTTCTCACTGTTTATGGGTGTGACATTCTCACTGTTTATGGGTGTGACGTTCTCACTGTTAATGGGTGTGACGTTCTCACTGTTAATGAGTGTGATGCTCTCACTGTTTCTGGGTGTGACGTTCTCACTGTTTATGGGTGTGATGTTCTCACTGTTTATTGGTGTAATGTTCTCACTGTTTATGGGTGTGTCGTTCTCACTTTTTTTTGGGTTTGATGTTCTCACTATTTATGGGTGTGTCATTCTCACTGTTTATGGGTGTGTCATTCTCACTGTTTATCGGAGTGACGTTCTCACTGTTCATGGTTGTGATGTTATCATTGTTTATAGGTGTGACGTTCACACTGTTTTTGGTTGTGACTTCTCACTGTTTTTGGTTGAGATGTTCTCACTGTTTATGTGTGTGACATTCTCACTGTTTATGGGTGTGACGTTCTCACTGTTTATGGGTGTGACGGTCTCACTGTTTTTGGGTGTGATGTTTTGACTGTTTATGGGTGTGACGTTCTCACTCTTTATGATTGTGACTTCTCACTGCTCATGGGTCTGATATTCACACTCTGAATGAGTGTGACTTCTCACTGTTTATGTGTGTGACATTCACACTGTTTATGGGTGTGACATTCCCACTTTTTATTGGTGTGATGTTCTCACTGTTTATGGGTGTGACGTTCACACTGATTATGGGTGCGATGTTCTGACTGTTACTGGGTTTAACATTCTCACTATTTATGGGTGTGACATTCGCACTGTTTATGGTTGTGACGTTCACACTGTTTATGGGTGTGACATTCACACTTTATGGGTGTGACGTTCTCAATGTTTATGGGTGTCAGGTTCTCACTGTTTATGGGTGTTTTGTTATCACAGTTTATGCGTGTGGCATTCTCACTGCTTATGGGTGTGATGTTCACACTCTTTATGAGTGTGACGTTCTCACTGCTTATGGGTGTGATATACACATTCTTTATGAGTGTGACTTCTCACTGTTTATGTGTGTGATGTTCTCACTGTTTATGGGTGTGACTTCGCACTGTTTTTGGGTGTGATGTTGACACTATTTATGGGCGTCACGTTCTCACCGTTTGTGGGTGAGACGTTCTCACTGTTTATGGGTGTGACATTCTCACTGTTTATGGGTGTGATGTTCTCACTGTTTATGGGTGTGACTTCTCACTGTTTATGGGTGTGACGTTCTCACTGTTTATGGGTGTGACATTCTCACTGTTTATGGGTGTGACATTCTCACTGTTTATGGGTGTGATGTTCTCACTGTTTATGGGTGTGATGTTCTCACTGTTTATGGGTGTGACATTCTCATTGTTTTTGGGTGTGACGTTCTCACTGTTTATGGTTGTGACATTCTCACTGTTAATGGGTGCGATATTATCATTGTTCATTGGTGTGACGTTCTCACTGTTTATGGGTGTGACGTTCACCCAGTTTTTGGGTGTGACGTTCACACTGTTTATACCTGTGATGTTCTCACTGTTTATTGGTGTTATGTTCTCACTGTTTAGGTATGTAATGCTCTCACTGATTATGGGTGTGCCGTTCACAATGTTTGTGACTTCAAACTGTTTATGGGTGTGATGTTCTCATTCTTTATGAGTGTGACTTCTTACTGCTTATGGGTGTGATATTCACACTCTTTATGAGTGTGACTTCTCACTGTTTATGTGTGTGACATTCACACTGTTTATGTGTGTGACATTCTCACTGTTTATGGGTGTGATGTTCCAACTGGTTTTGGTTGTGATTTTCATACTGATTTTGGGTTTGATGATCTCGCTGTTTATGGGTGTGATGTTATCAGAGTTTATGGGTGTGACGTTCTCACTGCTTATGGGTTAGACGTTCTCACTGTTTATGGCTGTGACGTTCACACAGTTTTTGGGTGTGACGTTCACTCTGTTTATGGGGGTGACGTTCACACTGTTTATGGGTGTGATGTTAACAGAGTTTATGGGTGTGACGTTCTCACTGCTTATGGGTTTGACGTTCTCACTGTTTATGGGTGTGACGCTCACACAGTTTTTGGGTGTGACGTTCACTCTGTTTATGGGTGTGACGTTCACACTGTTTATGGGTGTGACGTTCTCACTGTTTATGGGTGTGACGTTCACACAGTTTTTGGGTGTGATGATCACACTGTTTATGGGTGTGATTTTCACACTGTTTATGTGTGTGACGTTCTCACTGTTTATGGGTGTGATTTTCACACTGTTTATGGGTGTGACATTCACACTGTTTATGTGTGTGACGTTCTCACTGTTTATGGGTGTGACTTCTCAATGTTTATGGGTGTGACGTTCACACAGTTTTTGGGTGTGACGTTCACACTGTTTATACGTGTGATGTTCTCACTGTTTATTGGTGTTATGTTCTCACTGTTCAGGTATGTAATGCTCTCACTGATTATGGGTGTGTCATTCACACTGCTTATGGGTGTGCCGTTCACAATGTTTATGCGTGTGACTTCAAACTGTTTATGGGTGTGATGTTCTCATTCTTTATGAGTGTGACTTCTCACTGTTTCTGTGTGTGATATTCACACTGTTTATGTGTGTGACATTCTCACTGTTTATGGGTGTGATGTTCAAACTGGTTTTGGTTGTGATTTTCATACTGATTTTGGGTTTTTTGATCTCACTGTTTATAGGCGTGACTTCTCACTGTTTATGGGTGTGACGTTCTCACTGTTTATGGGTGTGACATTATCACTGTTTACGGGTGTGATGTTCTAACTGTTTATGGGTGTGACGTTCTCACTGCTTATGGGTTTTACGTTCTCACTGTTTATGGGTGTGACGTTCACACAGTTTTTGGGTGTGACGTTCACTCTGTTTATGGGTGTGATGTTCACACTGTTTATGGGTGTGATGTTATCAGAGTTTAAGGGTGTGACGTTTTCACTGCTTATGGGTTTGACGTTCTCACTGTTTACGGGTGTGACGTTCACACAGTTTTTGGGTGTGAGGTTCACTCTGTTTATGGGTGTGACGTGCACACTGTTTCTGGTTTTGACTTCTCACTGTTTTTGGTTGTAATGGATTCACTGTTTACGGGTGTGACGTTCACACTATTTGTGGGTGTGACGTTCACACTGTTTATGGGTGTGATTTTCTCACTGTTTATGGCTGTGATGTTATGACTGTTTATGGGTGTGACATTCTCACTGTTTATGGGTGTGACGTTCTCACTGTTAGGGGTGTGCCGTTCACACTGTTTATGGGTGTGATGTTCTCACTGTTTATGGGCGTGACTTCTCACTGTTTACGGGTTTGACATTCTCACTGTTTATCGGAGTGACGTTCTCTCTGTTCATGTTTGTGATGTCATCATTGATTATAGGTGTGACGTTCACACTGTTTTTGGTTGTGAATTCTCACTGTTTTTGGTTGAGATGTTCTCACTGTGCATGGATGTCACTTTCTGATTGTTTATGGGTGTGATGTTCCCACTCTTTATGCGTGTGATGTTCTCACTGTTTATGGGTGTGATGTTCACACTCTTTATGAGTGTGACTTCTCACTGCTTATGGGTGTGATATTCACATTCTTTATCAGTGTGACTTCTCACTGTTTCTGTGTGTGACATTCACACTGTTTATGGGATTGACATTCTCACTGTTTATGGCTGTGACGTTCACACTGTTTATGGTTGTGCGTTCACACTGTTTAAGGGTGTGACGTTCAAACTTTGTGGGTGTGATGTTCTCACTGTTTATGGGTGTGACGTTCTCACTGTTTATGTGTTTGATGTTCTCACTGTTTATGGGTGTGGCATTCTCACTGTTTATCGGAGTGACGTTCTCACTGTTCATGGTTGTGATGTTATCATTGTTTATAGGTGTGACGTTTTCACTATTTTTGGTTGTGACTTCTCACTGTTTTTGGTTGAGATGTTCTCACTGTTTATGGGTGTGATGTTCTCACTGTTTATGGGTGTGACTTTCTGATTGTTTATGGGTGTGATGTTCCCACTCTTTATGCGTGTGACTTCAAACTGCTTATGGGTGTGATATACACATTCTTTATGAGTGTGACGTTCACACTGTTTATGTGTGTGATGTTCACGCTGTTTATGGGTGTGACATTCTCACTGTTTATGGGTGTGACGTTCTCACTGTTTATGGGCGTGTCTTCTCACTGTTTTTGGGTGTGATGTTGACACTTTATGGGCGTCACGTTCTCACTGTTTATGGGTGAGACGTTCTCACTGTTTATGGGTGTGACGTTCTCACTGTTTATGCATGTGACCTTCTCACTGTTTATGGGTGTGACATTATCACTGTTTACGGGTGTGATGTTCTCACTGTTTATGGGTGTGACATTCACACTGTTTATGGTTGTGACATTCACACTATTTATGGGTCTGACTTTCATACTGTTTATGGCTGTGATGTTATCAGAGTTTATGGGCGTGACATTCTCACTGTTAATGGGTGTGATATTATCGTTGTTTATTGGTGCGACGTTCTCACTGTTTATGTGTGTGACGTTCTCACTGTTTATGGGTGTGACGTTCACACAGTTTTTGGGTGTGACGTTATCACTGTTTATGGGTGTGACGTTCACACAGTTTTTGGGTGTGATGTTCACACAGTTTTTGGGTGTGATGTTCACACTGTTTATGGGTGTTATGTTCTCACTGTTTAGGTATGTAATGCTCTCACTGATTATGGGTGTGTCATTCACACTGCTGATGGGTGTGCCGTTCTCAATGTTTATGCTTGTGACTTCAAACTGTTTATGGGTGTGATGTTTTCATTCTTTATGAATGTGACTTCTCACTGTTTCTGTGTGTGACATTCACACTGTTTATGTGTGTGACATTCTCACTGTTTATGGGTGTGATGTTCAAACTGTTTTTGGTTGTGATTTTCATACTGATTTTGGGTTTGATGATCTCACTGTTTATGAATGTGACATTCTCACTGTTTATGGGTGTGACTTTCACACTGTTTATGGGTGTGACGGTCACACTGTTTATGGGTGTGATGTTATCACTGTTTATGGGTGTGACATTCTCACTGTTTATGGGTGTGATGTTATCACTGTTTATGGGTGTGACGTTCACACTGTTTATGGGTGTGACGTTTTCACAGTTTTTGGGTGTGATATTCACACTCTTTATCAGTGTGACTTCTCACTGTTTCTGTGTGTGACATTCATACTGTTTATGGTTGTGACATTCTCACTGTTTATGGGTGTGACGTTCACACTGTTTATGGGTCTGATGTTCTGACTGTTTCTGGGATTGACATTCTCACTGTTTATGGCTGTGACGTTCACACTGTTTATGGTTTTGCGTTCACACTGTTTATGGGTGTGACGTTCACACTTTATGGGTGTGACATTCTCACTGTTTATGGGTGTGACGTTCTCACTGTTTATGGGTGTGATGTTATCACAGTTTATGGGTGTGATGTTCTCACTGTTTATTGGAGTGACGTTCTCACTGTTTATGGGTGTGACGTTCTCACTGTTTTTGGGTGTGATGTTCTCACTGTTTATGGGTGTGACGTTCTCACTGTTTATGGGCATGACTTCTCACTGTTTATGTGTGTGGCGTTCACGCTGTTTATGCATGTGACCTTCTCACTGTTTATGGGTGTGACATTATCACTGTTTACGGGTGTGATGTTCTCACTGTTTATGGGTGTGACGTTCACTGTTTATGGTTGTGAATGTCACACTGTTTATGGGTGTGACGTTCACACTGTTTATGGGTGTGACGTTCTCACTGCTTATGGGTTTGACGTTCTCACTGTTTATGGGTGTGACGTTCTCACTGTTTTTGGGTGTGACGTTCTCACTGTTTATGGGTGTGTCATTCTCACTGTTTATCGGAGTGACGTTCTCACTGTTCATGGTTGTGATGTTCTCACTCTTAATCGGTGTAACGTTCGCATTGTTTTTGGTTGTAATGGACTCACTGTTTACGGGTGTGACGTTCACACTGTTTGTGGGTGTGACGTTCACACTGTTTATGGGTGCGGTGTTCTGACTATTTCTGGGTTTAACATTCTCACTGTGTATGAGTGTGACGTTCACACTGTTTATGGTTGTGACATTCACACTGTTTATGGGTGCGATGTTCACACTTTAGGGGTGTGACGTTCTCAATGTTTATGGGTGTCAGGTTCTCACTGTTTATGGGTGTGATGTTATCATAGTTTATGGGTGTGACATTCTCACTGTTTATGGGTGTGACCTTCTCAATCTTTATGCGTGTGATATTCTCACTGTTTATGGGTGTAATGTTCACACTCTTTATGAGTGTGACGTTCTCACTGCTTATGAGTGTGATAGTCACATTCTTTATGAGTGTGACTTCTCACTGTTTATGTGTGTGACGTTCACGCTGTTTATGGGTGTGACATTCTAACTGTTTATGGGTGTGACGTTCTCACTGTTTATGGGTGTGACGTTCTCACTGTTTATGGGCGGGACTTCTCACTTTTTATGGGTGTGATGTTCTCACTGTTTATGGGTGTGACGTTCTCAATGTTTATGAGTGTGACGTTCTCACAGTTTATGGGTGTGATGTTCTCACTGTTTATGCATGTGACATTCTCACTGTTTACGGGTGTGACGTTCACACTGTTTATGGTTGTGACAGTCACACTGTTTATGGGTGTGACATTCACACTGTTTATGGGTGTGACATTCACACTGTTTATGGGTGTGATGTTATCAGAGTTTATGGGTGTGATGTTCTCACTGTTTATTGGTGTGCCATTCACACTGTTTATGGGTGTGACGTTCACACAGTTTTTGGGTGTGATGTTCATACTGTTTATCAGTGTGGCGTTCTCACTGTTCATGGTTGTGATGTTCTCACTCCTTAAGGGTGTGATGTGCACACTGTTTTTGGTTGTGACTTCTCACTGTTTTTGGTTGTGATATTCTCACTGTTTATGACTGTGACGTTCTCACTGTTCATGGTTGTGATGTTCTCACTCTTAATTGGTGTGACGTTCGCATTGTTTTTGGTTGTAATGGATTCACTGTTTACGGGTGTGACATTCACACTGTTTATGGGTGTGACGGTCACACTGTTTATGGGTGTGATGTTCTCACTGTTTATGGGTGTGACATTCTTACTGTTTATGGGTGTGATGTTCTCACTGTTTATGGGTGTGACATTCTCACTGTTTATGGGTGTGAAGTTATCACTGTTTTTGGGTGTGACGTTCACAATGTTTATGGGTGTGACGTTCTCACTGTTTATGGGTGTGACGTTCTCACTGTTTATATCTGTGATGTTCTCACTGTTTATTGGTGTTGTGTTCTCACTGTTTATGTATGTAATGTTCTCACTGTTTATGGATGTGTCGTTCTCACTGTTTCTGGGTGTGACGTTCTCACTGTTTATGGGTGTGACGTTCTCACTGTTTCTGGGTGTGACATTTTCACTGTTTCTGGGTGTGACGTTCACACTTTATATGTGTGACGTTCACAATGTTTATGGGTGTGACGTTCACACTTTATGGGTGTGACATTCTCACTGTTTATGGGTGTGACGTTCTCACTGTTTATGGGTGTGATGTTATCACAGTTTATAGGTGTGATGTTCTCACTGTGTATGGGTGTAACATTCTCACTGTTTATGGGTGTGACGTTCACAGTGTTCATGGGTGTGATGTTCTCACTGTTTATGTGTGTAACGTTCTCACTGTTTATGGGTGTGACGTTCTCACTGTTTTTGGGTGTGATGTTCTGACTGTTTCTGGGTTTAACATTCTCACTGTTTATGAGTGTGACATTCACACTGTTTATGGGTGTGACGTTCACACTTTATGCGTGTGTTGTTCTCAGTGTTTATGGGTGTCAGGTTCTCACTGTTTATGGGTGTGTTGTTATCACAGTTTATGCGTGTGACATTCTCACTGTTTATGGGTGTGATGTTCACACTCTTTATGAGTGTGACATGCTCACTGCTTATGGGTGTGATATTCACATTGTTTATGAGTGTGACTTCTCACTGTTTATGGGTGTGACGTTCACACTTTATGCGTGTGACGTTCTCAATGTTTATGAGTGTCAGGTTCTCACTGTTTATGGGTATGTTGTTATCACAGTTTATGCGTGTGACATTCTCACTGTTTATGGGTGTGATGTTCACACTCTTTATGAGTGTGAAATTCTCACTGCTTATGGGTGTGATATTCACATTCTTTATTAGTGTGACTTCTCACTGTTAATGTGTGTGATGTTCACGCTGTTTATGTGTGTGACATTCTCACTGTCTATGGGTGTGACGTTCTCACTGTTTATGGGCGTGACTTCTCACTTTTTATGCGCGTGATGTTCACACTGTTTATGGGTGTGATATTCTCACTGTTTATGGGTGTGTCATTCATCACTGTTTATGGGTGTGATGTTCCTCACTGTTTATGGTTGTGATGTTATCATTGTTTATAGGTGTGACGTTCTCACTATTTTTGGTTGTGACTTCTCACTGTTTATGGGTGTGATGTTCTCACTGTTTATGTGTGTGACATTCTCACTGTCTATGGGTGTGACGTTCTCACTGTTTATGGGCGTGACGTCTCACATTTTATG
Source organism: Isurus oxyrinchus (assembly GCA_026770705.1). Classification (NCBI taxonomy): domain Eukaryota; kingdom Metazoa; phylum Chordata; class Chondrichthyes; order Lamniformes; family Lamnidae; genus Isurus; species Isurus oxyrinchus. The sequence goes on from JANJGN010000805.1 coordinate 57,790, forward strand.
GGTGTGATGTTCACACTGTTTATGGTCTGATGTTCTGACTGTTTCTGGGATTGACATTCTCACTGTTTATGGCTGTGATCTTCACACTGTTTATGGTTGTGCGTTCACACTGTTTATGGGTGTGATGTTCTCACTGTTTATGGGTGTGATGTTCTCACTGTTTATGGGTGTGTCATTCTCACTGTTTATCGGAGTGACGTTCTCACTGTTCATGGTTGTGATGTTATCATTGTTTATAGGTGTGACGTTCTTACTATTTTTGGTTGTGACTTCTCACTGTTTATGGGTTTGACGTTCTCACTGTTTATGGGTGTGACTGTCTGATTGTTTATGGGTGTGATGTTCCCACTCTTTATGCGTGTGACTTCAAACTGTTTATGGGTGTGCTGTTCACACTCTTTATGAGTGTTACTTCTCACTGTTTATGGGTGTGACATTCTCACTGTTTATGGGTGTGATATTCTCTCTGTTTATGGGTGTGACGTTCACACTGTTTATGGGTGCGATGTTCTGACTATTTCTGGGTTTAACATTCTCACTGTTTATGAGTGTGACGTTCGCACTGTTTATGGTTGTGACGTTCAAAGTGTTTATGGGTTTGACGTTCACACTGTTTATGGGTGTGACGTTCTCACTGTTTATGAGTGTGACGTTCACACTGCTTATGGGTGTGATAGTCACATTCTTTATGAGTGTGACTTCTCACTATTTATGTGTGTGATGTTCACACTGTTTATGGGTGTGACATTCTCACTGTTTATGGGTGTGACGTTCTCACTGTTTATGGGTGTGACGTTCCCACTGTTTATGGGTGTGACGTTCTCACTGTTTATGGGTGTGACGTTCTCACTGTTTATGGCTGTGACGTTGTCAGAGTTTATGGGTCTGACGTTCTCACTGTTTATGGGTGTGACGTTCTCACTGTTAATGGGTGTGACACTCTCACAGTTTTTGGGCGTGATGTTCACACTGTTTATTGGTGTGGCGTCTCACTGTTCATGGTTGTGATGATCTCACTTTTATGGCTGTGACGTGCACACTGTTTTTGGTTGTGACTTCTCACTGTTTTTGGTTGTGATATTCTCACTGTTTATGACTGTGACGTACACATTGTTTTTGGTTGTGACTTCTCACTGTTTTTGTTTCTGATGTTCCCACTCTTTATGGCTGTGACGTACACACTGTTTTTGGTTGTGACTTCTCACTGTTTTTGTTTGTGATGTTCCCACTGTTTATGGCTGTGACGTACACACTGTTCCTGGTTGTGATGTTCTCACTGTTTATGGGTGTGACATTCTCACAGTTTATGGGTGTGACATTCTCACTGTTTATGGGTGTGGCGTTCTCGCTCTTTTTAGTTGTGATGTTCTCACTGTTCATGGTTGTGACGCTCTCACTCTTAATTGGTGTGACGTTCGCATTGTTTTTGGTTGTGACTTCTCACTGTTTTTGGTTCTAATGGATTCACTGTTTACGGGTGTGACGTTCACACTGTTTATGGGTGTGACGGTCACACTGTTTATGGGTGTGTTGTTCTCACTGTTTATGGGTGTGACTTTCACACTGTTTATGGGTGTGACATTCTCACTGTTTCTGCGTGTGATGTTCTCACTGTTTATGGGTGTGACATTCTCACTGTTTATGGGTGTGATGTTATGACTGTTTATGGGTGTGACATTCTCACTGTTTATGGGTGTGATGTTATGACTGTTTATGGGTGTGACATTCTCACTGTTTATGGGTGTGACATTCTCACTGTTTATGGGTGTGACGTTCTCACTTTTTATGCGTGTGACATTCTCACTGTTTATGGGTGTGATGTTCACACTCTTTATGAGTGTGACTTTCTCACTGTTTATCGGAGTGATGTTCTCACTGTTTATGGGTGTGACATTCTCTCTGTTTATGGGTGTGACGTTCACACAGTTTATGGGTGCGATGTTCGCACTGTTTCTGGGTTTAACATTCTCACTGTTAGGGTGTGACGTTCACACTGTTTATGGTTGTGATGTTCACACTGTTTATGGGTGTGACGTTCGCACTTTATGGGTGTGACGTTCTCAATGTTTATGGGTGTGACGTTCTCACTGTTTATGGGTGTGATGTTATCACTTTTTATGGGTGTGACATTCTCACTGTTTATAGGTGTGATGTTCACACTCTATATGTGTGACTTCTCAGTGCTTATGGGTGTGATTTTCACATACTTTATGAGTGTGACTTCTCACTGTTTATGTGTGTGACGTTCACGGTGTTTATGGGTGTGACATTCTCACTGTTTATGGGTGTGATGTTCTCACTGTTTATGGGTGTGACGTTCTTGCTGTTAATGGGTGTGATGTTCTCACTGTTTATGGGTGTGATGTTCTCACTGTTTATGGGTGTGACGTTCTCGCTGTTAATGGGTGTGATGTTCTCACTGTTTATGGGTGTGATGTTCTCACTGTTTATGGGTGTGACGTTCACACTGTTTATGGGTGTGACATTCTCAATGTTTATGGGTGTGACATTCACACTCTTTATGGGTGTGACGTTCACACTGTTTATGGGTGTGACGTTCACACTGTTTATGGGTGTGACTTTCACACTGTTTATGGGTGTGACGTTCACACTGTTTATGGGTTTGATGTTCTCACTGTTTATGGGTGCGATTTCACACTTTATGCGTGTGACGTTCTCAATGTTTATGGGTGTCAGGTTCTCACTGTTTATGGGAATGTTGTTATCACAGTTTATGCGTGTGACATTCTCACTGTTTATGGGTGTGATGTTCACACTCTTTATGAGTGTGACGTTCTCACTGCTTATGGGTGTGATATTCACATTCTTTATGAGTGTGACTTCTCACTGTTAATGTGTGTGATGTTCACGCTGTTTATGGGTGTGACATTCTGACTAGTTATGGGTGTGACGTTCTCACTGTTTATGGGCGTGACTTCTCACTGTTTATGGGTGTGTCATTCTCACTGTTTATCGGAGTGACGTTCTCTCTGTTCATGGTTGTGATGTTCTCACTGTTTATCGGTGTGACATTCTCACTGTTTATGGGTATGACGTTCACACTGTTCATGGGTCTGATGTTCTGACTGTTTCTGGGTTTGACATTCTCACTGTTTATGACTGTGACGTTCACACTGTTTATGGTTGTGCGTTCACACTGTTTATGGGTGTGACGTTCACACTTTATGGGTGTGGCGCTCTCACTGTTTATGGGTGTGACGTTCACACTGTTTATGGGTGTGACATTCTCACTGTTTATCGGTGTGATGTTCTCACTGTTCATGGTTGTGATGTTATCATTGTTTATAGGTGTGACGTTCTTACTATTTTTGCTTGTGACTTCTCACTGTTTTTGGTTGAGATGTTCTCACTGTTTATTGGTGTGTCGTTCTCACTGTTTATGAGTGTGACTTTCTGATTGTTTATGGGTGTGATGTTCCCACTCTTTTTGCATGTGACTTCAAACTGTTTATGGGTGTGCTGTTCACACTCTTTATGAGTGTGACTTCTCACTGTTTATGGGTGTAATGTTCACACTCTTTATGTTTGTGACGTTCTCACTGCTAATGGGTGTGATAGTCACATTCTTTATGAGTGTGACTTCTCACTGTTTATGTGTGTGACGTTCACGCTGTTTATGGGTGTGACATTCTAACTGTTTATGGGTGTGACGTTCTCACTGTTTATGGGTGTGACTTCTCACTTTTTATGGGTGTGATGTTCACTCTGTTTATGGTTGTGACATTCTCACTGTTTATGTGTGTGACGTTCTCACTGTTTATGGGTGTGACCTGCTCACTGTTTATGGGTGTGACGTTCTCACTGTTTATGCATGTGACCTTCTCACTGTTTATGGTTGTGATGTTCTCACTGTTTATGTGTGTGACGTTCACACTGTTTATGGTTGTGACAGTCACACTGTTTATGGGTGTGACGTTCACACTGTTTATGGGTGTGATGTTATCAGAGTTAATGGGTGTGACATTCTCACTGTTTGTGGGTGTGACGTTCTCACTGTTTATGGGTGTGACGTTCACACAGTTTTTGGATGTGATGTTCACACTGTTTATCAGTGTGGCATTCTCACTGTCCATGGTTGTGATGTTCTCACTCTTTATGACTGTGACGTACACACTGTTTTTGATTGTGACTTCTCACTGTATTTGTTTGTGATGTTCCCACTGTTTATGGCTGTGACGTACACACTGTTCTTGGTTGTGATGTTCTCACTGTTTATGGGTCTGACGTAATCACTGTTTATAGGTGTGACATTCTCACTGTTTATGGGTGTGATGTTCTCACTGTTTATGGGTGTGACTTTCACACTGTTTATGGGTGTGACGTTCTCACTGTTCATGGGTGTGATGATCTCACTGTTAATGGGTGTGATGTTCTCACTGTTTATTGGTGTTATGTTCTCACTGTTTATGGGTGTGACATTCTCACTGTTTATGGGTGTGACATTCTCACTGTTTACGGGTGTGACGTTCTCACTGTTTATGTGTGTAACGTTCTCACTGTTTATGGGTGTGACGTTCTCACTGTTTATGGGTGTGACGTTCTCACTTTTAATGGGTGTGATGTTCTCACTGTTTATGGGTGTGATGTTCCACTTGTTAATGTGTGTGACGTTCTCACTGTTTATGGGCGTGACATTCTCACTGTCTTTGGGTGTGATGTTCTGATTGTTTATGGGTGTGACGTTCTCACTGTTTATGGGTGTGATGTTCTGACTGTTTCTGGGTTTAACATTCTCAATGTTTATGAATGTGACGTTCACACTGTTTATGGTTGTGACGTTCACACTGTTTATGTGTGCGATGTTCACACTTTATGCGTGTGACGTTCTCAACGTTTATGGGTGTCAGGTTCTCACTGTTTATGGGAATGTTGTTATCAGAGTTTATGCGTGTGACATTCTCACTGTTTATGAGTGTGACATTCTCACTGCTTATGGGTGTGATATTCACATTCTTTATGAGTGTGACTTCTCACTGTTAATGTGTGTGATTGTAACGCTGTTCATGGGTGTGACGTTCTCACTGTTTATGGGTGTGACGTTCTCACTGTTTATGGGCGTGACTTCTCACTGTTTATATTTGTGACGTTCACACTGTTTATGGGTGTGACATTCTGACTGGTTATGGGTGTGACGTTCTCACTGTTTATGGGCGTGACTTTCTCACTGTTTATGGGTGTGTCATTCTCACTGTTTATCGGAGTGAAGTTCTCTCTGTTCATGGTTGTGATGTTATCATTGTTTATAGGTGTGACGTTCACACTGTTTTTGGTTGTGAATGCTCACTGTTTTTGGTTGAGATGTTCTCACTGTTTATGGGTGTGACATTCTCACTGTTTATGGGTGTGACTTTCTGAATGTTTATGGGTGTGATGTTCCCACTCTTTATGAATGTGACTTCTCGCTGCTTATGGGTCTGATATTCACACTCTTTATGAGTGTGAATTCTCACTGTTTATGTGTGTGACATTCACACTGTTTATGGGTGTTACATTCTCACTGTTTATGGGTGTGACGTTCTCACTGAGCATGGGTGTCACTTTCTGATTGTTTATGGGTGTGATGTTCCCACTCTTTATGAGTGTGACTTCTCACTGCTTATGGGTCTGATATTCACACTCTTTATGAGTGTGACTTCTCACTTTTTCTGTGTGTGACATTCACGCTGTTTATGGGTGTTACATTCTCACTGTTAATGGGTGTTACATTCTCACTGTTAATGGGTGTGACGTTCACACTGTTCATGGGTCTGATGTTCTGACTGTTTCTGGGTTTGACATTCTCACTGTTTATGGCTGTGACGTTCACACTGTTTATGGTTGTGCGTTAACACTGTTTATGGGTGTGACGTTCACACTTTATGGGTGTGACGCTCTCACTGTTTATGGGTGTGATGTTCTCACTGTTTATGGGTGTGTCATTCTCACTGTTTATCGGAGTGACGTTCTCACTGTTCATGGTTGTGATGTTATCATTGTTTATAGGTGTGACGTTCTTACTATTTTTGCTTGTGACTTCTCACTGTTTTTGGTAGGGACATCTCACTGTTTTTGGTTGAGATGTTCTCACTGTTTATGGGTGTGATGTTCTCACTGTTTATGAGTGTGACTTTCTGATTGTTTATGGGTGTGATGTTCCCACTCTTTTTGCATGTGACTTCAAACTATTATGGGTGTGCTGTTCACACTCTTTATGAGTGTGACTTCTCACTGTTTATGGGTGTGACATTCTCACTGTTTATGGGTGTGACAGTCTCACTTTTCATGGGTGTGATGTTCTCTCTCTGTTTATGGGTGTGACGTTCACACTGTTTATGGGTGTGATGTTCTGACTATTTCTTGGTTTAACATTCTCACTGTTTATGAGTGTGACGTTCACACTGTTCATGTTTGTGACGTTCACACTGTTTATGGGTGTGACGTTCACACTTTATGGGTGTGACATTCTCAATGTTTATGGATGTCAGGTTCTCACTGTTTATGGGTGTGATGTTATCACAGTTTATGGGTGTGATATTCTCACTGTTTATGGGTGTAATATTCACACTCTTTATGTCTGTGACGTTCTCACTGCTAATGGGTGTGATAGTCACATTCTTTATGAGTGTGACTTCTCACTGTTTATGTGTGTGACGTTCACGCTGTTTATGGGTGTGACATTCTAACTGTTTATGGGTGTGACGTTCTCACTGTTTATGGGTGTGACTTCTCACTTTTTATGGGTGTGATGTTCACTCTGTTTATGGTTGTGACATTCTCACTGTTTATGTGTGTGACGTTCTCACTGTTTATGGGTGTGACCTGCTCACTGTTTATGGGTGTGACGTTCTCACTGTTTATGCATGTGACCTTCTCACTGTTTATGGTTGTGATGTTCTCACTGTTTATGTGTGTGACGTTCACACTGTTTATGGTTGTGACAGTCACACTGTTTATGGGTGTGACGTTCACACTGTTTATGGGTGTGATGTTATCAGAGTTAATGGGTGTGACATTCTCACTGTTTGTGGGTGTGACGTTCTCACTGTTTATGGGTGTGACGTTCACACAGTTTTTGGATGTGATGTTCACACTGTTTATCAGTGTGGCATTCTCACTGTCCATGGTTGTGATGTTCTCACTCTTTATGACTGTGACGTACACACTGTTTTTGATTGTGACTTCTCACTGTATTTGTTTGTGATGTTCCCACTGTTTATGGCTGTGACGTACACACTGTTCTTGGTTGTGATGTTCTCACTGTTTATGGGTGTGACGTAATCACTGTTTATAGGTGTGACATTCTCACTGTTTATGGGTGTGATGTTCTCACTGTTTATGGGTGTGACTTTCACACTGTTTATGGGTGTGACATTCTCACTGTTTATGGGAGTGATGTTCTCACTGTTTATGGGTGTGACATTCTCACTATTTATGGGTGTGAAGTTATCACTGTTTATGGGTGTGACGTTCTCACTGTTTATGGGTGTGATGTTAACACTGTTTATGGGTGTGACATTCACACTGTTTATATCTGTGACGTTCTCACTGTTTATGGGTGTGATGTTCACACTGTTTATTGGTGTTATGTTCTCACTGTTTAGGTATGTAATGTTCTCACTGATTATGGGTGTGACGTTCTCACTGTTTCTGGGTGTGACATTCTCACTGTTTATGGGTGTGACGTTCACACTTTATGGGTGTGACGTTCTCACTGATTATGGGTGTGATGTTCTCACTGTTTATGGGTGTGATGTTATCACAGTTTATGGGTGTGATGTTCTCACTGTTTATGGGTGTGACGTTCGCACTGTTTATGGGTGTGATGTTCTCACTGTTTATGGGTGTGTCATTCTCACTGTTTATCGGAGTGACGTTCTCTATGTTCATGGTTGTGATGTTATCATTGTTTATAGGTGTGACGTTCACACTGTTTTTGGTTCTGAATTCTCACTGTTTTTGGTTGAGATGTTATCACTGTTTCTGGGTGTGACGTTCTCACTGTGCATTGGTGTCACTTTCTGATTGTTTATGGGTGTGATGTTCCCACTCTTTATGCGTGTGACTTCAGACTGTTTATGGGTGTGATGTTCCCACTCTTTATGAGTGTGCCTTCTCACTGTTTATGGGTATGACGTTCTCACTCTTTATGAGTGTGACTTCTCACTGCTTATGGGTCTGATATTCACACTCTTTATGAGTGTGAATTCTCACTGTTTATGTGTGTGACATTCACATTGTTTGTGGATGTGACATTCTCACGATTTATGGGTGTGATGTACTCTCTGTTTATGGGTGTGACGTTCACACAGTTTATGGGTGCGATGTTCTCACTGTTTCTGTGTTTAACGTTCTCACTGTTTATGATTGTGACGTTCACACTGTTTATGGCTTTGATGTTCATACTGTTTTTGGGTGTGACGTTCACACTTTATGGGTGTGACGTTCTCAATGTTTATGGGTGTCAGTTTCTCACTGTTTGTGGGTGTGATGTTATCACAGTTTATGGGTATGACATTCTTACAGTTTATGGGTGTGACGTTCTCACTGTTTATGCGTGTGACATTCTCACTGTTTATGGGTGTGATGTTCACACTCTTTATGACTGTGACTTCTCAGTGCTTATGGGTGTGATATTCACATACTTTATGAGTTTGACTTCTCACTGTTTATGTGTGTGATGTTCACGGTGTTTATGGGTGTGACATTCTCACTGTTTATGGGTGTGATGTTCTCACTGTTCATGGGCGTGACGATCTCACTGTTTATGGGTGTGATGTTCTCACTGTTTCGGTATGTAATGTTCTCACTGTTTATGGGTGTGACGTTCTCACTGTTTCTGGGTTTGATGTTCTCACTGTTTATGGGTGTGTCATTCTCACTGTTTATCGGAGTGACGTTCTCACTGTTCATGGTTGTGATGTTATCATTGTTTATAGGTGTGATGTTCACACTGTTTTTGGTTGTGACTTCTCACTGTTTTTGGTTGAGATGTTCTCACTGTTTATGTGTGTGACGTTCTCACTGTTTATGGGTGTGACGTTCTCACTGTTTATGGGTGTGACGTTCTCACTGTTTATGGGCGTGACTTCTCACTGTTTATGGGTGTGACATTCTCACTGTTTATGTGTGTGACGTTCACACTGTTTATGGGTGTGACATTCTGACTGGTTATGGGTGTGACGTTCTCACTGTTTATGGGCGTGACTTCTCACTGTTTATGGGTGTGTCATTCTCACTGTTTATCGGAGTGAAGTTCTCTCTGTTCATGGTTGTGATGTTATCATTGTTTATAGGTGTGACGTTCACACTGTTTTTGGTTGTGAATGCTCACTGTTTTTGGTTGAGATGTTCTCACTGTTGATGGGTGTGACTTTCTGAATGTTTATGGGTGTGATGTTCCCACTCTTTATGAATGTGACTTCTCGCTGCTTATGGGTCTGATATTCACACTCTTTATGAGTGTGAATTCTCACTGTTTATGTGTGTGACATTCACACTGTTTATGGGTGTTACATTCTCACTGTTTATGGGTGTGACGTTCTCACTGAGCATGGGTGTCACTTTCTGATTGTTTATGGGTGTGATGTTCCCACTCTTTATGAGTGTGACTTCTCACTGCTTATGGGTCTGATATTCACACTCTTTATGAGTGTGACTTCTCACTTTTTCTGTGTGTGACATTCACGCTGTTTATGGGTGTTACATTCTCACTGTTAATGGGTGTGACGTTCACACTGTTCATGGGTCTGATGTTCTGACTGTTTCTGGGTTTGACATTCTCACTGTTTATGGCTGTGACGTTCACACTGTTTATGGTTGTGCGTTCACACTGTTTATGGGTGTGACGTTCACACTTTATGGGTGTGACGCTCTCACTGTTTATGGGTGTGATGTTCTCACTGTTTATGGGTGTGTCATTCTCACTGTTTATCGGAGTGACGTTCTCACTGTTCATGGTTGTGATGTTATCATTGTTTATAGGTGTGACGTTCTTACTATTTTTGCTTGTGACTTCTCACTGTTTTTGGTAGGGACATCTCACTGTTTTTGGTTGAGATGTTCTCACTGTTTATGGGTGTGACGTTCTCACTGTTTATGAGTGTGACTTTCTGATTGTTTATGGGTGTGATGTTCCCACTCTTTTTGCATGTGACTTCAAACTATTATGGGTGTGCTGTTCACACTCTTTATGAGTGTGACTTCTCACTGTTTATGGGTGTGACATTCTCACTGTTTATGGGTGTGACAGTCTCACTTTTCATGGGTGTGATGTTCTCTCTCTGTTTATGGGTGTGACGTTCACACTGTTTATGGGTGCGATGTTCTGACTATTTCTTGGTTTAACATTCTCACTGTTTATGAGTGTGACATTCACACTGTTCATGTTTGTGACGTTCACACTGTTTATGGGTGTGATGTTCACACTTTATGGGGGTGACATTCTCAATGTTTATGGGTGTCAGGTACTCACTGTTTATGGGTGTGATGTTATCACAGTTTATGGGTGTGACATTCTCACTGTTTATGGGTGTGATGTTCTCACTCTTTATGCGTGTGATATTCTCACTGTTTATGGGTGTGACGTTCACACTTTATGCGTGTGACATTCTCACTGTTTATGGGTGTAATATTCACACTCTTTATGTTTGTGACGTTCTCACTGCTAATGGGTGTGATAGTCACATTCTTTATGAGTGTGACTTCTCACTGTTTATGTGTGTGACATTCACGCTGTTTATGGGTGTGACATTCTAACTGTTTATGGGTGTGACATTCTCACTGTTTATGGTTGTGATGTTCTCACTGTTTATGTGTGTGACGTTCACGCTGTTTATGGGTGTGACATTCTAACTGTTTATGGGTGTGACGTTCTCACTGTTTATGGGTGTGACTTTCTGATTGTTTATGGGTGTGACGTTCTCACTGTTTATGGGTGTGACGTTCTCACTGTTTATGAGTGTGACTTTCTGATTGTTTATGGGTGTGATGTTCCCACTCTTTTTGCATGTGACTTCAAACTATTATGGGTGTGCTGTTCACACTCTTTATGAGTGTGACTTCTCACTGTTTATGGGTGTGACATTCTCACTGTTTATGGGTGTGACAGTCTCACTTTTCATGGGTGTGATGTTCTCTCTCTGTTTATGGGTGTGACGTTCACACTGTTTATGGGTGCGATGTTCTGACTATTTCTTGGTTTAACATTCTCACTGTTTATGAGTGTGACGTTCACACTGTTCATGTTTGTGACGTTCACACTGTTTATGGGTGTGACGTTCACACTTTATGGGTGTGACATTCTCAATGTTTATGGGTGTCAGGTACTCACTGTTTATGGGTGTGATGTTATCACAGTTTATGGGTGTGATATTCTCACTGTTTATGGGTGTGATGTTATCACAGTTTATGGGTGTGATATTCTCGCTGTTTATGGGTGTGACATTCTCACTGTTTATGGTTGTGACGTTCTCACTCTTTATGCGTGTGACATTCTCACTGTTTATGGGTGTAATATTCACACTCTTTATGTTTGTGACGTTCTCACTGCTAATGGGTGTGATAGTCACATTCTTTATGAGTGTGACTTCTCACTGTTTATGTGTGTGACGTTCACGCTGTTTATGGGTGTGATGTTCACACTGTTTATGGGTGTGACATTCTAACTGTTTATGGGTGTGACGTTCTCACTGTTTATGGGTGTGACTTCTCACTTTTTATGGGTGTGATGTTCACTCTGTTTATGGGTGTGACTTCTCACTGTTTATGGGTGTGACATTCTCACTGTTTATGTGTGTGACGTTCTCACTGTTTATGGGTGTGACCTGCTCACTGTTTATGGGTGTGACGTTCTCACTTTTTATGCATGTGACCTTCTCACTGTTTATGGTTGTGATGTTCTCACTGTTTATGTGTGTGACGTTCACACTGTTTATGGTTGTGACAGTCACACTGTTTATAGGTGTGACGTTCTCACTGTTTATGGGTGTGATGTTCTCACTGTTTATGGGTGTGACTTTCACACTGTTTATGGGTGTGACATTCACACTGTTTATATCTGTGACGTTCTCACTGATTATGGGTGTGACGTTCTCACTGTTTCTGGGTGTGACATTCTCACTGTTCATGGGTGTGACTTTCACACTTTATATGTGTGACGTTCACACTGTTTATGGGTGTGACGTTCACACTTTATGGGTGTGACGTTCTCACTGATTATGGGTGTGATGTTCTCACTGTTTATGGGTGTGATGTTATCACAGTTTATGGGTGTGATGTTCTCACTGTTTATGGGTGTGACGTTCGCACTGTTTATGGGTGTGATGTTCTCACTGTTTATGGGTGTGTCATTCTCACTGTTTATCGGAGTGACGTTCTCTATGTTCATGGTTGTGATGTTATCATTGTTTATAGGTGTGACGTTCACACTGTTTTTGGTTCTGAATTCTCACTGTTTTTGGTTGAGATGGTCTCACTGTTTCTGGGTGTGACGTTCTCACTGTGCATTGGTGTCACTTTCTGATTGTTTATGGGTGTGATGTTCCCACTCTTTATGCGTGTGACTTCAGACTGTTTATGGGTGTGATGTTCCCACTCTTTATGAGTGTGCCTTCTCACTGTTTATGGGTATGACGTTCTCACTGTTTATGAGTGTGACTTCTCACTGCTTATGGGTCTGATATTCACACTCTTTATGAGTGTGAATTCTCACTGTTTATGTGTGTGACATTCACACTGTTTGTGGATGTGACATTCTCACGATTTATGGGTGTGATGTACTCTCTGTTTATGGGTGTGACGTTCACACAGTTTATGGGTGCGATGTTCTCACTGTTTCTGTGTTTAACGTTCTCACTGTTTATGATTGTGACGTTCACACTGTTTATGGCTTTGATGTTCATACTGTTTTTGGGTGTGACGTTCACACTTTATGGGTGTGACGTTCTCAATGTTTATGGGTGTCAGGTTCTCACTGTTTGTGGGTGTGATGTTATCACAGTTTATGGGTGTGACGTTCTCACTGTTTATGCGTGTGACATTCTCACTGTTTATGGGTGTGATGTTCACACTCTTTATGACTGTGACTTCTCAGTGCTTATGGGTGTGATATTCACATACTTTATGAGTTTGACTTCTCACTGTTTATGTGTGTGATGTTCACGGTGTTTATGGGTGTGACATTCTCACTGTTTATGGGTGTGATGTTCTCACTGTTCATGGGCGTGACGATCTCACTGTTTATGGGTGTGATGTTCTCACTGTTTCGGTATGTAATGTTCTCACTGTTTATGGGTGTGACGTTCTCACTGTTTCTGGGTTTGATGTTCTCACTGTTTATGGGTGTGTCATTCTCACTGTTTATCGGAGTGACGTTCTCACTGTTCATGGTTGTGATGTTATCATTGTTTATAGGTGTGACGTTCACACTGTTTTTGGTTGTGACTTCTCACTGTTTTTGGTTGAGATGTTCTCACTGTTTATGTGTGTGACGTTCTCACTGTTTATGGGTGTGACGTTCTCACTGTTTATGGGTGTGACGTTCTCACTGTTTATGGGCATGACTTCTCACTGTTTATGTGTGTGACGTTCACACTGTTTATGGGTGTGACATTCTGACTGGTTATGGGTGTGACGTTCTCACTGTTTATGGGTGTGACTTTCTCACTGTTTATGGGTGTGTCATTCTCACTGTTTATCGGAGTGAAGTTCTCTCTGTTCATGGTTGTGATGTTATCATTGTTTATAGGTGTGACGTTCACACTGTTTTTGGTTGTGAATGCTCACTGTTTTTGGTTGAGATGTTCTCACTGTTTATGGGTGTGACTTTCTGAATGTTTATGGGTGTGATGTTCCCACTCTTTATGAATGTGACTTCTCGCTGCTTATGGGTCTGATATTCACACTCTTTATGAGTGTGAATTCTCACTGTTTATGTGTGTGACATTCACACTGTTTATGGGTGTTACATTCTCACTGTTTATGGGTGTGACGTTCTCACTGAGCATGGGTGTCACTTTCTGATTGTTTATGGGTGTGATGTTCCCACTCTTTATGAGTGTGACTTCTCACTGCTTATGGGTCTGATATTCACACTCTTTATGAGTGTGACTTCTCACTTTTTCTGTGTGTGACATTCACGCTGTTTATGGGTGTTACATTCTCACTGTTAATGGGTGTGACGTTCACACTGTTCATGGGTCTGATGTTCTGACTGTTTCTGGGTTTGACATTCTCACTGTTTATGGCTGTGACGTTCACACTGTTTATGGTTGTGCGTTCACACTGTTTATGGGTGTGACGTTCACACTTTATGGGTGTGACGTTCTCACTGTTTATGGGTGTGATGTTCTCACTGTTTATGGGTGTGTCATTCTCACTGTTTATCGGAGTGACGTTCTCACTGTTCATGGTTGTGATGTTATCATTGTTTATAGGTGTGACGTTCTTACTATTTTTGCTTGTGACTTCTCACTGTTTTTGGTAGGGACATCTCACTGTTTTTGGTTGAGATGTTCTCACTGTTTATGGGTGTGACGTTCTCACTGTTTATGAGTGTGACTTTCTGATTGTTTATGGGTGTGATGTTCCCACTCTTTTTGCATGTGACTTCAAACTATTATGGGTGTGCTGTTCACACTCTTTATGAGTGTGACTTCTCACTGTTTATGGGTGTGACATTCTCACTGTTTATGTGTGTGACAGTCTCACTTTTCATGGGTGTGATGTTCTCTCTCTGTTTATGGGTGTGACGTTCACACTGTTTATGGGTGCGATGTTCTGTCTATTTCTTGGTTTAACATTCTCACTGTTTATGAGTGTGACATTCACACTGTTCATGTTTGTGACGTTCACACTGTTTATGGGTGTGACGTTCACACTTTATGGGTGTGACATTCTCAATGTTTATGGGTGTCAGGTACTCACTGTTTATGGGTGTGATGTTATCACAGTTTATGGGTGTGACATTCTCACTGTTTATGGGTGTGATGTTCTCACTCTTTATGCGTGTGATATTCTCACTGTTTATGGGTGTGATGTTCTCACTCTTTATGCGTGTGATATTCTCACAGTTTATGGGTGTGACATTCACACTGTTTCTGGTTGTGACGTTCACACTGTTTATGGGTGTGACGTTCACACTTTATGGGTGTGACATTCTCAATGTTTATGGGTGTCAGGTACTCACTGTTTATGGGTGTGATGTTATCACAGTTTATGTGTGTGACATTCTCACTGTTTATGGTTGTGATGTTCTCACTGTTTATGTGTGTGACGTTCACGCTGTTTATGGGTGTGACATTCTAACTGTTTATGGGTGTGACGTTCTCACTGTTTATGGGTGTGACTTTCTGATTGTTTATGGGTGTGACGTTCTCACTGTTTATGGGTGTGACGTTCTCACTGTTTATGAGTGTGACTTTCTGATTGTTTATGGGTGTGATGTTCCCACTCTTTTTGCATGTGACTTCAAACTATTATGGGTGTGCTGTTCACACTCTTTATGAGTGTGACTTCTCACTGTTTATGGGTGTGACATTCTCACTGTTTATGGGTGTGACAGTCTCACTTTTCATGGGTGTGATGTTCTCTCTCTGTTTATGGGTGTGACGTTCACACTGTTTATGGGTGCGATGTTCTGACTATTACTTGGTTTAACATTCTCACTGTTTATGAGTGTGACGTTCACACTGTTCATGTTTGTGACGTTCACACTGTTTATGGGTGTGACGTTCACACTTTATGGGTGTGACATTCTCAATGTTTATGGGTGTCAGGTACTCACTGTTTATGGGTGTGATGTTATCACAGTTTATGGTTGTGACATTCTCACTGTTTATGGGTGTAATGTTCATACTCGTTATGTTTGTGACGTTCTCACTGCTAATGGGTGTGATAGTCACATTCTTTATGAGTGTGACTTCTCACTGTTTATGTGTGTGATGTTCACACTGTTTATGGGTGTGACGTTCTCACTGTTTATGGGTGTGACGTTCTCACTGTTTATGCATGTAACCTTCTCACTGTTCATGGGTATGACGTACACACTGTTTATGGTTGTGACATTCACACTGTTTATGGGTGTGACGTTCACACTGTTTATGGGTGTGATGTTCTCACTGTTTATGTGTGTAACATTCTCACTGTTTATGGGTGTGACGTTCTAACTGTTTATGGGTGTGACGTTCTCACTTTTAATGGGTGTGACGTTATCACTGTTTATGGGTGTGACGTTCTGTGATGTTCTCACTGTTTATGTGTGTGATGTTATCCCTGTTTATGGGTGTGACATTCTCACTGTTTATGGGTGTGATGTTATCACTGTTTATGGGTGTGACGTTCTCACTGTGCATTGGTGTCACGTTCTGACTGTTTATGGGTGTGATGTTCCCACTCTTTATGCGTGTGACTTCAGACTGTTTATGGGTGTGATGTTCCCACTCTTTATGAGTGTGACTTCTCACTGTTTATGGGTGTGACGTTCTCACTCTTTATGAGTGTGACTTCTCACTGCTTATGGGTCTGATATTCACACTCTTTATGAGTGTGAATTCTCACTGTTTATGTGTGTGACATTCACACTGTTTGTGGATGTGACATTCTCACGATTTATGGGTGTGATGTACTCTCTGTTTATGGGTGTGACGTTCACACAGTTTATGGGTGCGATGTTCTCACTGATTCTGTGTTTAACGTTCTCACTGTTTATGATTGTGTCGTTCACACTGTTTATGGCTTTGATGTTCACACTGTTTTTGGGTGTGACGTTCACACTTTATGGGTGTGACGTTCTCAATGTTTATGGGAGTCACGTTCTCACTGTTTGTGGGTGTGAGGTTATCACAGTTTATGGGTGTGACATTCTTACAGTTTATGGGTGTGACTTCTCACTGTTTTTGGGTGTGATGTTGAAAATCTTTATCGGTGTGACGTTCTCCCTGTTTATGGGTGTGACGTTCACACTGTTTATGGGTGTGACCTTCTCACTGTTTATGGGTGTGACATTATCACTGTTTACGGGTGTGATGTTCTCACTGTTTATGGGTGTGACATTCACACTGATTATGGTTGTGACATTCACACTGTTTATGGGTGTGACGTTCACACTGTTTATGGGTGTGATGTTCTCACTGTTTATGTGTGTAATGTTCTCACTGTTTATGGGTGTGACGTTCTCACTGTTTATGGGTGTGACGTTCTCACTTTTAATGGGTGTGACGTTATCACTGTTTATGGGTGTGATGTTCCCCCTGTTAATGGGTGTGACGTTCTCACTGTTTATGGGGGTGACATTCTCACTGTATTTGGGTGTGATGTTCTGACTGTTTATGGGTGTGACTTCTCACTTTTTATGGGTGTGATGTTCACTCTGTTTATGGGTGTGACTTCTCACTGTTTATGGGTGTGACATTCTCACTGTTTATGTGTGTGACGTTCTCACTGTTTATGGGTGTGACCTGCTCACTGTTTATGGGTGTGACGTTCTCACTGTTTATGCATGTGACCTTCTCACTGTTTATGGTTGTGATGTTCTCACTGTTTATGTGTGTGACGTTCACACTGTTTATGGTTGTGACAGTCACACTGTTTATGGGTGTGACGTTCTCACTGTTTATGGGTGTGACGTAATCACTGTTTATAGGTGTGACGTTCTCACTGTTTATGGGTGTGATGTTCTCACTGTTTATGGGTGTGACTTTCACACTGTTTATGGGTGTGACATTCACACTGTTTATATCTGTGACGTTCTCACTGTTTATGGGTGTGATGTTCACACTGTTTATTGGTGTTATGTTCTCACTGTTTAGGTATGTAATGTTCTCACTGATTATGGGTGTGACGTTCTCACTGTTTCTGGGTGTGACATTCTCACTGTTCATGGGTGTGACTTTCACACTTTATATGTGTGACGTTCACACTGTTTATGGGTGTGACGTTCACACTTTATGGGTGTGACGTTCTCACTGATTATGGGTGTGATGTTCTCACTGTTTATGGGTGTGATGTTATCACAGTTTATGGGTGTGATGTTCTCACTGTTTATGGGTGTGACGTTCGCACTGTTTATGGGTGTGATGTTCTCACTGTTTATGGGTGTGTCATTCTCACTGTTTATCGGAGTGACGTTCTCTATGTTCATGGTTGTGATGTTATCATTGTTTATAGGTGTGACGTTCACACTGTTTTTGGTTCTGAATTCTCACTGTTTTTGGTTGAGATGGTCTCACTGTTTCTGGGTGTGACGTTCTCACTGTGCATTGGTGTCACTTTCTGATTGTTTATGGGTGTGATGTTCCCACTCTTTATGAGTGTGCCTTCTCACTGTTTATGGGTATGACGTTCTCACTGTTTATGAGTGTGACTTCTCACTGCTTATGGGTCTGATATTCACACTCTTTATGAGTGTGAATTCTCACTGTTTATGTGTGTGACATTCACACTGTTTGTGGATGTGACATTCTCACGATTTATGGGTGTGATGTACTCTCTGTTTATGGGTGTGACGTTCACACAGTTTATGGGTGCGATGTTCTCACTGTTTCTGTGTTTAACGTTCTCACTGTTTATGATTGTGACGTTCACACTGTTTATGGCTTTGATGTTCATACTGTTTTTGGGTGTGACGTTCACACTTTATGGGTGTGACGTTCTCAATGTTTATGGGTGTCAGGTTCTCACTGTTTGTGGGTGTGATGTTATCACAGTTTATGGGTATGACATTCTTACAGTTTATGGGTGTGACGTTCTCACTGTTTATGCGTGTGACATTCTCACTGTTTATGGGTGTGATGTTCACACTCTTTATGACTGTGACTTCTCAGTGCTTATGGGTGTGATATTCACATACTTTATGAGTTTGACTTCTCACTGTTTATGTGTGTGATGTTCACGGTGTTTATGGGTGTGACATTCTCACTGTTTATGGGTGTGATGTTCTCACTGTTCATGGGCGTGACGATCTCACTGTTTATGGGTGTGATGTTCTCACTGTTTCGGTATGTAATGTTCTCACTGTTTATGGGTGTGACGTTCTCACTGTTTCTGGGTTTGATGTTCTCACTGTTTATGGGTGTGTCATTCTCACTGTTTATCGGAGTGACGTTCTCACTGTTCATGGTTGTGATGTTATCATTGTTTATAGGTGTGACGTTCACACTGTTTTTGGTTGTGACTTCTCACTGTTTTTGGTTGAGATGTTCTCACTGTTTATGTGTGTGACGTTCTCACTGTTTATGGGTGTGACGTTCTCACTGTTTATGGGTGTGACGTTCTCACTGTTTATGGGCGTGACTTCTCACTGTTTATGTGTGTGACGTTCACACTGTTTATGGGTGTGACATTCTGACTGGTTATGGGTGTGACGTTCTCACTGTTTATGGGCGTGACTTTCTCACTGTTTATGGGTGTGTCATTCTCACTGTTTATCGGAGTGAAGTTCTCTCTGTTCATGGTTGTGATGTTATCATTGTTTATAGGTGTGACGTTCACACTGTTTTTGGTTGTGAATGCTCACTGTTTTTGGTTGAGATGTTCTCACTGTTTATGGGTGTGACTTTCTGAATGTTTATGGGTGTGATGTTCCCACTCTTTATGAGTGTGACTTCTCGCTGCTTATGGGTCTGATATTCACACTCTTTATGAGTGTGAATTCTCACTGTTTATGTGTGTGACATTCACACTGTTTATGGGTGTTACATTCTCACTGTTTATGGGTGTGACGTTCTCACTGAGCATGGGTGTCACTTTCTGATTGTTTATGGGTGTGATGTTCCCACTCTTTATGAATGTGACTTCTCACTGCTTATGGGTCTGATATTCACACTCTTTATGAGTGTGACTTCTCACTTTTTCTGTGTGTGACATTCACGCTGTTTATGGGTGTTACATTCTCACTGTTAATGGGTGTGACGTTCACACTGTTCATGGGTCTGATGTTCTGACTGTTTCTGGGTTTGACATTCTCACTGTTTATGGCTGTGACGTTCACACTGTTTATGGTTGTGCGTTCACACTGTTTATGGGTGTGACGTTCTCACTGTTCATGGGTGTGACGTTCTCACTGTTTATGGGTGTGACGTTCTCACTGTTTATAGGTGTGACGTTCTCACTGTTTATGGGTGTGACGTTCTAACTGTTTATGGGTGTGACGTTCTCACTTTTAATGGGTGTGACGTTATCACTGTTTATGGGTGTGACGTTCTGTGATGTTCTCACTGTTTATGTGTGTGATGTTATCCCTGTTTATGGGTGTGACATTCTCACTGTTTATGGGTGTGATGTTATCACTGTTTATGGGTGTGACGTTCTCACTGAGCATGGGTGTCACTTTCTGATTGTTTATGGGTGTGATGTTCCCACTCTTTATGCGTGTGACTTCAGACTGTTTATGGGTGTGATGTTCCCACTCTTTATGAGTGTGACTTCTCACTGTTTATGGGTGTGACGTTCTCACTCTTTATGAGTGTGACTTCTCACTGCTTATGGGTCTGATATTCACACTCTTTATGAGTGTGAATTCTCACTGTTTATGTGTGTGACATTCACACTGTTTGTGGATGTGACATTCTCACGAATTATGGGTGTGATGTACTCTCTGTTTATGGGTGTGCCGTTCACACAGTTTATGGGTGCGATGTTCTCACTGATTCTGTGTTTAACGTTCTCACTGTTTATGATTGTGTCGTTCACACTGTTTATGGCTTTGATGTTCACACTGTTTTTGGGTGTGACGTTCACACTTTATGGGTGTGACGTTCTCAATGTTTATGGGTGTCAGGTTCTCACTGTTTGTGGGTGTGAGGTTATCACAGTTTATGGGTGTGACATTCTTACAGTTTATGGGTGTGACATTCTCACTGTTTATGGGTGTGATGTTCACACTCTTTATGGGTGTGACTTCTCACTGTTTTTGGGTGTGATGTTGAAAATCTTTATGGGTGTGACGTTCTCCCTGTTTATGGGTGTGACGTTCACACTGTTTATGGGTGTGACCTTCTCACTGTTTATGGGTGTGACATTATCACTGTTTACGGGTGTGATGTTCTCACTGTTTATGGGTGTGACATTCACACTGATTATGGTTGTGACATTCACACTGTTTATGGGTGTGACGTTCACACTGTTTATGGGTGTGATGTTCTCACTGTTTATGTGTGTAATGTTCTCACTGTTTATGGGTGTGACGTTCTCACTGTTTATGGGTGTGACGTTCTCACTTTTAATGGGTGTGACGTTATCACTGTTTATGGGTGTGATGTTCCCCCTGTTAATGGGTGTGACGTTCTCACTGTTTATGGGGGTGACATTCTCACTGTATTTGGGTGTGATGTTCTGACTGTTTATGGGGGTGACTTCTCACTTTTTATGGGTGTGATGTTCACTCTGTTTATGGGTGTGACTTCTCACTGTTTATGGGTGTGACATTCTCACTGTTTATGTGTGTGACGTTCTCACTGTTTATGGGTGTGACCTGCTCACTGTTTATGGGTGTGACGTTCTCACTGTTTATGCATGTGACCTTCTCACTGTTTATGGTTGTGATGTTCTCACTGTTTATGTGTGTGACGTTCACACTGTTTATGGTTGTGACAGTCACACTGTTTATGGGTGTGACGTTCTCACTGTTTATGGGTGTGACGTAATCACTGTTTATAGGTGTGACGTTCTCACTGTTTATGGGTGTGATGTTCTCACTGTTTATGGGTGTGACTTTCACACTGTTTATGGGTGTGACATTCACACTGTTTATATCTGTGACGTTCTCACTGTTTATGGGTGTGATGTTCACACTGTTTATTGGTGTTATGTTCTCACTGTTTAGGTATGTAATGTTCTCACTGATTATGGGTGTGACGTTCTCACTGTTTCTGGGTGTGACATTCTCACTGTTCATGGGTGTGACTTTCACACTTTATATGTGTGACGTTCACACTGTTTATGGGTGTGACGTTCACACTTTATGGGTGTGACGTTCTCACTGATTATGGGTGTGATGTTCTCACTGTTTATGGGTGTGATGTTATCACAGTTTATGGGTGTGATGTTCTCACTGTTTATGGGTGTGACGTTCGCACTGTTTATGGGTGTGATGTTCTCACTGTTTATGGGTGTGTCATTCTCACTGTTTATCGGAGTGACGTTCTCTATGTTCATGGTTGTGATGTTATCATTGTTTATAGGTGTGACGTTCACACTGTTTTTGGTTCTGAATTCTCACTGTTTTTGGTTGAGATGGTCTCACTGTTTCTGGGTGTGACGTTCTCACTGTGCATTGGTGTCACTTTCTGATTGTTTATGGGTGTGATGTTCCCACTCTTTATGAGTGTGCCATCTCACTGTTTATGGGTGTGACGTTCTCACTGTTTATGGGTGTGACATTCACACTGTTTATATCTGTGACGTTCTCACTGTTTATGGGTGTGATGTTCACACTGTTTATTGGTGTTATGTTCTCACTGTTTAGGTATGTAATGTTCTCACTGATTATGGGTGTGACGTTCTCACTGTTTCTGGGTGTGACATTCTCACTGTTCATGGGTGTGACTTTCACACTTTATATGTGTGACGTTCACACTGTTTATGGGTGTGACGTTCACACTTTATGGGTGTGACGTTCTCACTGATTATGGGTGTGATGTTCTCACTGTTTATGGGTGTGATGTTATCACAGTTTATGGGTGTGATGTTCTCACTGTTTATGGGTGTGACGTTCGCACTGTTTATGGGTGTGATGTTCTCACTGTTTATGGGTGTGTCATTCTCACTGTTTATCGGAGTGACGTTCTCTATGTTCATGGTTGTGATGTTATCATTGTTTATAGGTGTGACGTTCACACTGTTTTTGGTTCTGAATTCTCACTGTTTTTGGTTGAGATGGTCTCACTGTTTCTGGGTGTGACGTTCTCACTGTGCATTGGTGTCACTTTCTGATTGTTTATGGGTGTGATGTTCCCACTCTTTATGCGTGTGACTTCAGACTGTTTATGGGTGTGATGTTCCCACTCTTTATGAGTGTGCCTTCTCACTGTTTATGGGTGTGACGTTCTCACTCTTTATGAGTGTGACTTCTCACTGCTTATGGGTCTGATATTCACACTCTTTATGAGTGTGAATTCTCACTGTTTATGTGTGTGACATTCACACTGTTTGTGGATGTGACATTCTCACGATTTATGGGTGTGATGTACTCTCTGTTTATGGGTGTGACGTTCACACAGTTTATGGGTGCGATGTTCTCACTGTTTCTGTGTTTAACGTTCTCACTGTTTATGATTGTGACGTTCACACTGTTTATGGCTTTGATGTTCATACTGTTTTTGGGTGTGACGTTCACACTTTATGGGTGTGACGTTCTCAATGTTTATGGGTGTCAGGTTCTCACTGTTTGTGGGTGTGATGTTATCACAGTTTATGGGTATGACATTCTTACAGTTTATGGGTGTGACGTTCTCACTGTTTATGCGTGTGACATTCTCACTGTTTATGGGTGTGATGTTCACACTCTTTATGACTGTGACTTCTCAGTGCTTATGGGTGTGATATTCACATACTTTATGAGTTTGACTTCTCACTGTTTATGTGTGTGATGTTCACGGTGTTTATGGGTGTGACATTCTCACTGTTTATGGGTGTGATGTTCTCACTGTTCATGGGCGTGACGATCTCACTGTTTATGGGTGTGATGTTCTCACTGTTTCGGTATGTAATGTTCTCACTGTTTATGGGTGTGACGTTCTCACTGTTTCTGGGTTTGATGTTCTCACTGTTTATGGGTGTGTCATTCTCACTGTTTATCGGAGTGACGTTCTCACTGTTCATGGTTGTGATGTTATCATTGTTTATAGGTGTGACGTTCACACTGTTTTTGGTTGTGACTTCTCACTGTTTTTGGTTGAGATGTTCTCACTGTTTATGGGTGTGACGTTCTCACTGTTTATGGGCGTGACTTTCTCACTGTTTATGGGTGTGTCATTCTCACTGTTTATCGGAGTGAAGTTCTCTCTGTTCATGGTTGTGATGTTATCATTGTTTATAGGTGTGACGTTCACACTGTTTTTGGTTGTGAATGCTCACTGTTTTTGGTTGAGATGTTCTCACTGTTTATGGGTGTGACTTTCTGAATGTTTATGGGTGTGATGTTCCCACTCTTTATGAGTGTGACTTCTCGCTGCTTATGGGTCTGATATTCACACTCTTTATGAGTGTGAATTCTCACTGTTTATGTGTGTGACATTCACACTGTTTATGGGTGTTACATTCTCACTGTTTATGGGTGTGATGTTCCCAATCTTTATGAATGTGACTTCTCACTGCTTATGGGTCTGATATTCACACTCTTTATGAGTGTGACTTCTCACTTTTTCTGTGTGTGACATTCACACTGTTTATGGGTGTTACATTCTCACTGTTAATGGGTGTGACGTTCACACTGTTCATGGGTCTGATGTTCTGACTGTTTCTGGGTTTGACATTCTCACTGTTTATGGCTGTGACGTTCACACTGTTTATGGTTGTGCGTTCACACTGTTTATGGATGTGACGTTCACACTTTATGGGTGTGACGCTCTCACTGTTTATGGGTGTGATGTTCTCACTGTTTATGGGTGTGTCATTCTCACTGTTTATCGGAGTGACGTTCTCACTGTTCATGGTTGTGATGTTATCATTGTTTATAGGTGTGACGTTCACACTGTTTTTGGTTGTGACTTCTCACTGTTTTTGGTTGAGATGTTCTCACTGTTTATGTGTGTGACGTTCTCACTGTTTATGGGTGTGACGTTCTCACTGTTTATGGGTGTGACGTTCTCACTGTTTATGGGCGTGACTTCTCACTGTTTATATGTGTGACGTTCACACTGTTTATGGGTGTGACATTCTCACTGTTTATGGGTGTGACGTTCTCACTGTTTATGGGCGTGACTTTCTCACTGTTTATGGGTGTGACGTTCTCACTGTTTATGGGTGTGTCATTCTCACTGTTTATGGGTGTGTCATTCTCACTGTTTATCGGAGTGAAGTTCTCTCTGTTCATGGTTGTGATGTTATCATTGTTTATAGGCGTGACGTTCACACTGTTTTTGGTTGTGAATGCTCACTGTTTTTGGTTGAGATGTTCTCACTGTTTATGGGTGTGACTTTCTGAATGTTTATGGGTGTGATGTTCCCACTCTTTATGAATGTGACTTCTCGCTGCTTATGGGTCTGATATTCACACTCTTTATGAGTGTGAATTCTCACTGTTTATGTGTGTGACATTCACACTGTTTATGGGTGTTACATTCTCACTGTTTATGGGTGTGACGTTCTCACTGAGCATGGGTGTCACTTTCTGATTGTTTATGGGTGTGATGTTCCCACTCTTTATGAGTGTGACTTCTCACTGCTTATGGGTCTGATATTCACACTCTTTATGAGTGTGACTTCTCACTTTTTCTGTGTGTGACATTCACGCTGTTTATGGGTGTTACATTCTCACTGTTAATGGGTGTGACGTTCACACTGTTCATGGGTCTGATGTTCTGACTGTTTCTGGGTTTGACATTCTCACTGTTTATGGCTGTGACGTTCACACTGTTTATGGTTGTGCGTTCACACTGTTTATGGGTGTGACGTTCACACTTTATGGGTGTGACGCTCTCACTGTTTATGGGTGTGATGTTCTCACTGTTTATGGGTGTGTCATTCTCACTGTTTATCGGAGTGACGTTCTCACTGTTCATGGTTGTGATGTTATCATTGTTTATAGGTGTGACGTTCTTACTATTTTTGCTTGTGACTTCTCACTGTTTTTGGTAGGGACATCTCACTGTTTTTGGTTGAGATGTTCTCACTGTTTATGGGTGTGACGTTCTCACTGTTTATGAGTGTGACTTTCTGATTGTTTATGGGTGTGATGTTCCCACTCTTTTTGCATGTGACTTCAAACTATTATGGGTGTGCTGTTCACACTCTTTATGAGTGTGACTTCTCACTGTTTATGGGTGTGACATTCTCACTGTTTATGGGTGTGACAGTCTCACTTTTCATGGGTGTGATGTTCTCTCTCTGTTTATGGGTGTGACGTTCACACTGTTTATGGGTGCGATGTTCTGACTATTTCTTGGTTTAACATTCTCACTGTTTATGAGTGTGACATTCACACTGTTCATGTTTGTGACGTTCACACTGTTTATGGGTGTGATGTTCACACTTTATGGGTGTGACATTCTCAATGTTTATGGGTGTCAGGTACTCACTGTTTATGGGTGTGATGTTATCACAGTTTATGGGTGTGACATTCTCACTGTTTATGGGTGTGATGTTCTCACTCTTTATGCGTGTGATATTCTCACTGTTTATGGGTGTGACGTTCACACTTTATGCGTGTGACATTCTCACTGTTTATGGGTGTAATACTCACACTCTTTATGTTTGTGACGTTCTCACTGCTAATGGGTGTGATAGTCACATTCTTTATGAGTGTGACTTCTCACTGTTTATGTGTGTGACATTCACGCTGTTTATGGGTGTGACATTCTAACTGTTTATGGGTGTGACGTTCTCACTGTTTATGGGTGTGACTTTCTGATTGTTTATGGGTGTGATGTTCCCACTCTTTTTGCATGTGACTTCAAACTATTATGGGTGTGCTGTTCACACTCTTTATGAGTGTGACTTCTCACTGTTTATGGGTGTGACATTCTCACTGTTTATGGGTGTGACAGTCTCACTTTTCATGGGTGTGATGTTCTCTCTCTGTTTATGGGTGTGACGTTCACACTGTTTATGGGTGCGATGTTCTGACTATTTCTTGGTTTAACATTCTCACTGTTTATGAGTGTGACGTTCACACTGTTCATGTTTGTGACGTTCACACTGTTTATGGGTGTGACGTTCACACTTTATGGGTGTGACATTCTCAATGTTTATGGGTGTCAGGTACTCACTGTTTATGGGTGTGATGTTATCACAGTTTATGGGTGTGATATTCTCACTGTTTATGGGTGTGATGTTATCACAGTTTATGGGTGTGATATTCTCACTGTTTATGGGTGTGATGTTATCACAGTTTATGGGTGTGATATTCTCACTGTTTATGGGTGTGACGTTCTCACTGTTTATGGGTGTGATATTCTCACTGTTTATGGGTGTGATGTTATCACAGTTTATGGGTGTGATATTCTCACTGTTTATGGGTGTGACGTTCTCACTGTTTATGGGTGTGACATTCACACTGTTTATGGGTGTGACATTCTCACTGTTTATGGTTGTGACCTTCTCACTCTTTATGCGTGTGATATTCTCACTGTTTATGGGTGTAATATTCACACTCTTTATGTTTGTGACGTTCTCACTGCTAATGGGTGTGATAGTCACATTCTTTATGAGTGTGACTTCTCACTGTTTATGTGTGTGACGTTCACGCTGT
Source organism: Isurus oxyrinchus (assembly GCA_026770705.1). Lineage (NCBI taxonomy): Eukaryota > Metazoa > Chordata > Chondrichthyes > Lamniformes > Lamnidae > Isurus > Isurus oxyrinchus. Next base: position 85,193 of record JANJGN010000805.1, read on the forward strand.
TTATGGGTGTGACATTCTAACTGTTTATGGGTGTGACGTTCTCACTGTTTATGGGTGTGACTTCTCACTTTTTATGGGTGTGATGTTCACTCTGTTTATGGGTGTGACTTCTCACTGTTTATGGGTGTGACATTCTCACTGTTTATGTGTGTGACGTTCTCACTGTTTATGGGTGTGACCTGCTCACTGTTTATGGGTGTGACGTTCTCACTGTTTATGCATGTGACCTTCTCACTGTTTATGGTTGTGATGTTCTCACTGTTTATGTGTGTGACGTTCACACTGTTTATGGTTGTGACAGTCACACTGTTTATGGGTGTGACGTTCTCACTGTTTATGGGTGTGACGTAATCACTGTTTATAGGTGTGACGTTCTCACTGTTTATGGGTGTGATGTTCTCACTGTTTATGGGTGTGACTTTCACACTGTTTATGGGTGTGACATTCACACTGTTTATATCTGTGACGTTCTCACTGTTTATGGGTGTGATGTTCACACTGTTTATTGGTGTTATGTTCTCACTGTTTAGGTATGTAATGTTCTCACTGATTATGGGTGTGACGTTCTCACTGTTTCTGGGTGTGACATTCTCACTGTTCATGGGTGTGACTTTCACACTTTATATGTGTGACGTTCACACTGTTTATGGGTGTGACGTTCACACTTTATGGGTGTGACGTTCTCACTGATTATGGGTGTGATGTTCTCACTGTTTATGGGTGTGATGTTATCACAGTTTATGGGTGTGATGTTCTCACTGTTTATGGGTGTGACATTCTCACTGTTTATGGGTGTGATGTTCTCACTGTTTATGGGTGTGATGTTCTCACTGTTTATGGGTGTGATGTTATCACAGTTTATGGGTGTGATGTTCTCACTGTTTATGGGTGTGACGTTCGCACTGTTTATGGGTGTGATGTTCTCACTGTTTATGGGTGTGTCATTCTCACTGTTTATCGGAGTGACGTTCTCTATGTTCATGGTTGTGATGTTATCATTGTTTATAGGTGTGACGTTCACACTGTTTTTGGTTCTGAATTCTCACTGTTTTTGGTTGAGATGGTCTCACTGTTTCTGGGTGTGACGTTCTCACTGTGCATTGGTGTCACTTTCTGATTGTTTATGGGTGTGATGTTCCCACTCTTTATGAGTGTGCCATCTCACTGTTTATGGGTGTGACGTTCTCACTGTTTATGGGTGTGACTTCAGACTGTTTATGGGTGTGATGTTCCCACTCTTTATGCGTGTGACTTCAGACTGTTTATGGGTGTGATGTTCCCACTCTTTATGAGTGTGCCTTCTCACTGTTTATGGGTGTGACGTTCTCACTCTTTATGAGTGTGACTTCTCACTGCTTATGGGTCTGATATTCACACTCTTTATGAGTGTGACTTCTCACTTTTTCTGTGTGTGACATTCACGCTGTTTCTGGGTTTGACATTCTCACTGTTTATGGCTGTGACGTTCACACTGTTTATGGTTGTGCGTTCACACTGTTTATGGGTGTGACGTTCACACTTTATGGGTGTGACGCTCTCACTGTTTATGGGTGTGATGTTCTCACTGTTTATGGGTGTGTCATTCTCACTGTTTATCGGAGTGACGTTCTCACTGTTCATGGTTGTGATGTTATCATTGTTTATAGGTGTGACGTTCTTACTATTTTTGCTTGTGACTTCTCACTGTTTTTGGTAGGGACATCTCACTGTTTTTGGTTGAGATGTTCTCACTGTTTATGGGTGTGACGTTCTCACTGTTTATGAGTGTGACTTTCTGATTGTTTATGGGTGTGATGTTCCCACTCTTTTTGCATGTGACTTCAAACTATTATGGGTGTGCTGTTCACACTCTTTATGAGTGTGACTTCTCACTGTTTATGGGTGTGACATTCTCACTGTTTATGGGTGTGACAGTCTCACTTTTCATGGGTGTGATGTTCTCTCTCTGTTTATGGGTGTGACGTTCACACTGTTTATGGGTGCGATGTTCTGTCTATTTCTTGGTTTAACATTCTCACTGTTTATGAGTGTGACATTCACACTGTTCATGTTTGTGACGTTCACACTGTTTATGGGTGTGACGTTCACACTTTATGGGTGTGACATTCTCAATGTTTATGGGTGTCAGGTACTCACTGTTTATGGGTGTGATGTTATCACAGTTTATGGGTGTGACATTCTCACTGTTTATGGGTGTGATGTTCTCACTCTTTATGCGTGTGATATTCTCACTGTTTATGGGTGTGATGTTCTCACTCTTTATGCGTGTGATATTCTCACTGTTTATGGGTGTGACATTCACACTGTTTCTGGTCGTGACGTTCACACTGTTTATGGGTGTGACGTTCACACTTTATGGGTGTGACATTCTCAATGTTTATGGGTGTCAGGTACTCACTGTTTATGGGTGTGATGTTATCACAGTTTATGGGTATGACATTCTTACAGTTTATGGGTGTGACGTTCTCACTGTTTATGGTTGTGATATTCTCACTGTTTATGTGTGTGACGTTCACGCTGTTTATGGGTGTGACATTCTAACTGTTTATGGGTGTGACGTTCTCACTGTTTATGGGTGTGACTTTCTGATTGTTTATGGGTGTGACGTTCTCACTGTTTATGGGTGTGACGTTCTCACTGTTTATGAGTGTGACTTTCTGATTGTTTATGGGTGTGATGTTCCCACTCTTTTTGCATGTGACTTCAAACTATTATGGGTGTGCTGTTCACACTCTTTATGAGTGTGACTTCTCACTGTTTATGGGTGTGACATTCTCACTGTTTATGGGTGTGACAGTCTCACTTTTCATGGGTGTGATGTTCTCTCTCTGTTTATGGGTGTGACGTTCACACTGTTTATGGGTGCGATGTTCTGACTATTTCTTGGTTTAACATTCTCACTGTTTATGAGTGTGACGTTCACACTGTTCATGTTTGTGACGTTCACACTGTTTATGGGTGTGACGTTCACACTTTATGGGTGTGACATTCTCAATGTTTATGGGTGTCAGGTACTCACTGTTTATGGGTGTGATGTTATCACAGTTTATGGTTGTGACATTCTCACTGTTTATGGGTGTAATGTTCATACTCGTTATGTTTGTGACGTTCTCACTGCTAATGGGTGTGATAGTCACATTCTTTATGAGTGTGACTTCTCACTGTTTATGTGTGTGATGTTCACACTGTTTATGGGTGTGACGTTCTCACTGTTTATGGGTGTGACGTTCTCACTGTTTATGCATGTGACCTTCTCACTGTTCATGGGTGTGACGTACACACTGTTTATGGTTGTGACATTCACACTGTTTATGGGTGTGACGTTCACACTGTTTATGGGTGTGATGTTCACACTGTTTATGTGTGTAACATTCTCACTGTTTATGGGTGTGACGTTCTAACTGTTTATGGGTGTGACGTTCTCACTTTTAATGGGTGTGACGTTATCACTGTTTATGGGTGTGACGTTCTGTGATGTTCTCACTGTTTATGTGTGTGATGTTATCCCTGTTTATGGGTGTGACATTCTCACTGTTTATGGGTGTGACGTTCTCACTGTGCATTGGTGTCACTTTCTGATTGTTTATGGGTGTGATGTTCCCACTCTTTATGCGTGTGACTTCTCACTGTTTATGGGTGTGACGTTCTCACTATTTATGGGCGTGACTTCTCACTGTTTATGGGTGTGACGTTCTCACTCTTTATGAGTGTGACTTCTCACTGCTTATGGGTCTGATATTCACACTCTTTATGAGTGTGAATTCTCACTGTTTATGTGTGTGACATTCACACTGTTTGTGGATGTGACATTCTCACTGTTTATGGGTGTGACATTCTCACTGTTTGTGGATGTGACATTCTCACGATTTATGGGTGTGATGTACTCTCTGTTTATGGGTGTGCCGTTCACACAGTTTATGGGTGCGATGTTCTCACTGATTCTGTGTTTAACGTTCTCACTGTTTATGATTGTGTCGTTCACACTGTTTATGGCTCTGATGTTCACACTGTTTTTGGGTGTGACGTTCACACTTTATGGGTGTGACGTTCTCAATGTTTATGGGTGTCAGGTTCTCACTGTTTGTGGGTGTGAGGTTATCACAGTTTATGGGTGTGACATTCTTACAGTTTATGGGTGTGACATTCTCACTGTTTATGGGTGTGATGTTCACACTCTTTATGGGTGTGACTTCTCACTGTTTTTGGGTGTGATGTTGAAAATCTTTATGGGTGTGACGTTCTCCCTGTTTATGGGTGTGACGTTCACACTGTTTATGGGTGTGACCTTCTCACTGTTTATGGGTGTGACATTATCACTGTTTACGGGTGTGATGTTCTCACTGTTTATGGGTGTGACATTCACACTGATTATGGTTGTGACATTCACACTGTTTATGGGTGTGACGTTCACACTGTTTATGGGTGTGATGTTCTCACTGTTTATGTGTGTAGCGTTCTCACTGTTTATGGGTGTGACGTTCTCACTGTTTATGGGTGTGACGTTCTCACTTTTAATGGGTGTGACGTTATCACTGTTTATGGGTATGACTTTCTCACTGTATTTGGGTGTGATGTTCTGACTGTTTATGGGTGTGACGTTCTCACCGTTTATGGGGGTGACATTCTCACTGTATTTGGGTGTGATGTTCTGACTGTTTATGGGTGTGACGTTCTCACTGTTTATGGGTGTGATGTTCACACTGTTTATGGGTATGATGTTCTGACTGTTTCTGGGTTTAACATTCTCAATGTTTATGAGTGTGACGTTCACACTGTTTATGTGTGCGATGTTCACACTTTATGCGTGTGACGTTCTCAACGTTTATGGGTGTCAGGTTCTCACTGTTTATGGGAATGTTGTTATCACAGTTTATGCGTGTGACATTCTCACTGTTTATGAGTGTGACTTTTCACTGCTTATGGGTCTGATATTCACACTCTTTATGAGTGTGACTTCTCACTGTTTCTGTGTGTGACATTCACACTGTTTATGGGTGTTACATTCACACTGTTTATGGGTGTGACGTTCACACTGTTCATGGGTCTGATGTTCTGACTGTTTCTGGGTTTGACATTCTCACTGTTTATGGCTGTGACGTTCACACTGTTTATGGTTGTCCGTTCACACTGTTTATGGGTGTGACGTTCACACTTTATGCGTGTGACGCTCTCAATGTTTATGGGTGTGATGTTCTCACTGTTTATGGGTGTGATGTTCTCACTGTTTATGGGTGTGTCATTCTCACTGTTTATCAGAGTGACGTTCTCACTGTTCATGGTTGTGATGTTATCATTGTTTATAGGTGTGACGTTCTTACTATTTTTGCTTGTGACTTCTCACTGTTTTTGGTTGAGATGTTCTCACTGTTTATGAGTGTGACTTTCTGATTGTTTATGGGTGTGATGTTTCCACTCATTTTGCATGTGACTTCAAACTGTTTGTGGGTGTGCTGTTCACACTCTTTATGAGTGTGACTTCTCACTGTTTATGGGTGTGACATTCTCACTGTTTATGGGTGTGACAGTCTCACTTTTTATGGGTGTGATGTTCTCTCTCTGTTTATGGGTGTGACGTTCACACTGTTTATGGGTGTGATGTTCTGACTATTTCTTGGTTTAACATTCTCACTGTTTATGAGTGTGACGTTCACACTGTTCTTGTTTGTGACGTTCACACTGTTCATGTTTGTGACGTTCACACTGTTTATGGGTGTGATGTTCACACTTTATGGGTGTGACATTCTCAATGTTTATGGGTGTCAGGTACTCACTGTTTATGGGTGTGATGTTATCACAGTTTATGGTTGTGACCTTCTCACTGTTTATGGGTGTAATATTCATACTCGTTATGTTTGTGACGTTCTCACTGCTAATGGGTGTGATAGTCACATTTTTATGAGTGTGACTTCTCACTGTTTATGTATGTGACGTTCACGCTGTTTATGTGTGTGACATTCTAACTGTTTATGGGTGTGACGTTCTCACTGTTTATGGGCGTGACTTCTCACTTTTTATGGGTGTGAACACTCTGTTTATGGGTGTGACTTCTCACTGTTTACGGTTGTGATGTTATCACTGTTTATGTGTGTGACGTTCACACTGTTTATGGTTGTGACAGTCACACTGTTTATGGGTGTGACGTTCACACTGTTTATGGGTGTGATGTTATCAGAGTTAATGGGTGTGACATTCTCACTGTTTGTGGGTGTGACGTTCTCACTGTTTATGGGTGTGCCGTTCACACTGTTTATGGGTGTGACGTTCACACAGATTTTGGGTGTGATGTTCAGACTGTTTATCAGTGTGGCATTCTCACTGTTCATGGTTGTGATGTTCTCACTCCTTAAGGGTGTGATGTGCACACTGTTTTTGGTTGTGACTTCTCACTGTTTTTGGTTGTGATGTTCCCACTGTTTATGGCTGTGACGTACACACTGTTCTTGGTTGTGATGTTCTCACTGTTTATGGGTGTGACGTAATCACTGTTTATAGGTGTGATGTTCTCACTGTTTATGGGTGTGATGTTCTCACTGTTTATGGGTGTGACATTCTCACTGTTTATGGGTGTGATGTTCTCACTGTTTATGGTTGTGACATTCTCACTGTTTATGGGTGTGATGTTCTCACTGTTTATAGGTGTGACGTTCTCACTGTTTATAGGTGTGACGTTCTCACTGTTTATGGGTGTGATGTTCTCACTGTTTATGGGTGTGACTTTCACACTGTTTATGGGTGTGACATTCCCACTGTTTATGGATGTGATGTTATGACTGTTTATGGGTGTGACATTCTCACTGTTTATGGGTGTGATGTTATCACTGTTTATGGGTGTGACGTTCTCACTGTTTATGGGTGTGATGTTATGACTGTTTATGGGTGTGACATTCTCACTGTTTATGGGTGTGATGTTCACACTGTTTATGGGTGTGACGTTCTCACTGTTTCTGGGTGTGACGTTCTCACTGTTTATGGGTGAGACGTTCACACTGTTTATGGGTGTGACGTTCACACTTTATGGGTGTGACGTTCTCACTGTTTATGGGTGTGACGTTCTCACTGATTATGGGTGTGATGTTCTCACTGTTTATGGGTGTGACGTTCTCACTGATTGTGGGTGTGATTTTCTCACTGTTTATGGGTGTGATGTTCTCACTGTTTATGGGTGTGACGTTCTCACTGTTTATGGGTGTGTCATTCTCACTGTTTATCGGAGTGACGTTCTCACTGTTCATGGTTGTCATGTTATCATTGTTTATAGGTGTGACGTTCACACTGTTTTTGGTTGTGAATTCTCACTGTTTTTGGTTGAGATGTTCTCAATGTTTATGGGTGTGACTTTCTGATTGTTTATGGGTGTGATGTTCCCACTCTTTATGCGTGTGACTTCAGACTGTCTACGGGTGTGATGTTCCCACTCTTTATGAGTGTGACTTCTCACTGTTTATGGGTGTGACGTTCTCACTCTGTATGAGTGTGACTTCTCACTGCTTATGGGTCTGATATTCACACTTTTTATGAGTGTGAATTCTCACTGTTTATGTGTGTGACATTCACACTGTTTGTGGATGTGACATTCTCATGATTTATGGGTGTGATGTACTCTCTGTTTATGGGTGTGACGTTCACACTTTATGGGTGTGACGTTCTCAATGTTTATGGGTGTCAGGTTCTCACTGTTTGTGGGTGTGATGTTATCACAGTTTATGGGTGTGACATTCTTACTGTTTATGCGTGTGATGTTCTCACTGTTTATGGGTGTGATGTTCACACTCTTTATGACTGTGACTTCTCAGTGCTTATGGGTGTGATATTCACATACTTTATGAGTGTGACTTCTCACTGTTTATGTGTGTGACGTTCACGGTGTTTATGGGTGTGACATTCTCACTGTTTATGGGTGTGATGTTCTCACTGTTCATGGGTGTGACGATCTCACTGTTAATGGGTGTGATGTTCTCACTGTTTATTGGTGTTATGTTCTCACTGTTTATGGGTGTGATATTCTCACTGTTTCTGGGTTTGATGTTCTCACTGTTTATGAGTGTGTCGTTCTCACTGTTTTTTTGTTTGATGTTCTCACTGTTTATGGGTGTGTCATTCTCACTGTTTATGGGTGTGACGTTCTCACTGTTTATGGGTGTGACATTCTCACTGTTTATGTGTGTGACGTTCTCACTGTTTATGGGTGTGACGTTCTCACTGTTTATGAGTGTGACATTCTCACTCTTTATGAGTGTGACTTCTCACTGTTTATATGTGTGACATTTACACTGTTTATGGGTGTGACATTCTCACTTTTTATGGGTGTGATGTCCTCTCTGTTTATGGGTTTGACATTCACACTGTTTATGGGTGTGACATTCACACTTTTTATGGTTGTGACGTTCAGACTGTTTATGGGTGTGACGTTCACACTTTATGGGTGTGACGTTCTCAATGTTTATGGGTGTCAGGTTCTCACTGTTTATGGGTGTGACATTCTCACTTTTTATGCATGTGACATTCTCACTGTTGATGGGTGTGTTGTTCACACTCTTTATGAGTGTGACCTCTCACTGCTTATGGGTGCGATATTCACATTCTTTTTGAGTGTGACTTCTCACTTTTTATGGGTGTGATGTTCACACTGTTTATGGGTGTGACTTCTCACTGTTTTTGGGTGTGATGTTGAAACTCTTTATGGATGTGACGTTCTCACTGTTTATGGGTGTAACATTCTCACTGTTTATGGGTGTGACGTTCTCACTTTTAATGGGTGTGACGTTCTCACTGTTTATGTGTGTGACATTCACACTGTTTGTGGATGTGACATTCTCATGATTTATGGGTGTGATGTACTCTCTGTTTATGGGTGTGACGTTCACACTTTATGGGTGTGACGTTCTCAATGTTTATGGGTGTGACGTTCTCAATGTTTATGGGTGTCAGGTTCTCACTGTTTGTGGGTGTGATGTTATCACAGTTTATGGGTGTGACATTCTCATTGTTTATGCGTGTGACATTCTTACTGTTTATGGGTGTGATGTTCCCACTCTTTATGAGTGTGACTTCTCACTGTTTATGGGTGTGACGTTCTCACTCTGTATGAGTGTGACTTCTCACTGCTTATGGGTCTGATATTCACACTTTTTATGAGTGTGAATTCTCACTGTTTATGTGTGTGACATTCACACTGTTTGTGGATGTGACATTCTCATGATTTATGGGTGTGATGTTGTCTCTGTTTATGGGTGTGATGTTCACACTCTTTATGACTGTGACTTCTCAGTGCTTATGGGTGTGATATTCACATACTTTATGAGTGTGACTTCTCACTGTTTATGTGTGTGACGTTCACGGTGTTTATGGGTGTGACATTCACACTGTTTATGGGTGTGATGTTCTCACTGTTTATGGGTGTGTCATTCTCACTGTTTATGGGTGTGACGTTCTCACTGTTTATGGGTGTGACATTCTCACTGTTTATGTGTGTGACGTTCTCACTGTTTATGGGTGTGACGTTCTCACTCTTTATGAGTGTGACTTCTCACTGTTTATATGTGTGACATTTACACTGTTTATGGGTGTTATGTTCTCACTGTTTATGGGTGTGATATTCACACTGTTTATGGGTGTGATGTTCTCACTGTTTATGGGTGTGTCATTCTCACTGTTTATGGGTGTGACGTTCTCACTGTTTATGGGTGTGACATTCTCACTGTTTATGTGTGTGACGTTCTCACTGTTTATGGGTGTGACGTTCTCACTCTTTATGAGTGTGACTTCTCACTGTTTATATGTGTGACATTTACACTGTTTATGGGTGTGACATTCTCACTTTTTATGGGTGTGATGTCCTCTCTGTTTATGGGTTTGACATTCACACTGTTTATGGGTGTGACATTCACACTTTTTATGGTTGTGACGTTCACACTGTTTATGGGTGTGACGTTCTCAATGTTTATGGGTGTCAGGTTCTCACTGTTTATGGGTGTGACATTCTCACTTTTTATGCATGTGACATTCTCACTGTTGATGGGTGTGTTGTTCACACTCTTTATGTGTGTGACTTCAAACTGATTATGGGTGTGATGTTCACACTCTTTATGAGTGTGACCTCTCACTGCTTATGGGTGCGATATTCACATTCTTTTTGAGTGTGACTTCTCACTTTTTATGGGTGTGATGTTCACACTGTTTATGGGTGTGACTTCTCACTGTTTTTGGGTGTGATGTTGAAACTCTTTATGGATGTGACATTCTCACTGTTTATGTGTGTATCATTCTCACTGTTTATGGGTGTGACGTTCTCACTTTTAATGGGTGTGACGTTCTCACTGTTTATGGGTGTGACGTTCTCACTGTTTATGGGTGTGACGTTCTCACTGTTTTTGGGTGTGATGTTCTGACTGTTTATGGGTGTGGAGTTCTCACTGTTTATGGGTGTGACGTTCTCGCTGTTTATGGGTGTGACGTTCTCACTGTTTATGGGTGTGACGTTTTCACCATTTTTGGGTGTGACTTTCTCACTGTTTATGGGTGTGACTTTCTCACTTTTTATGAGTGTGACTTCTCACTTTTTATGGGTGTGATGTTGACACTCTTTATGGGTTTGACATTCTCACTGTTTGTGGGTGTGACGTTCACACTCTTTATGGGTGAGATGTTCTCATTGTTTATGTGTGTACCGTTCTCACTGTTTATGGGTGTGACATTCACACTGTTTACGGGCGTGATGTTCACACTATTTATGAGTGTGACTTCTCTCTGTTTATGGTTGTGATGTTCGCACTGTTTATGAGTGTGACTTCTCACTGTTTATGGGTGTGATGTTCTCACTGTTTATGGGTGTGACATTCTCACAGTTTATGGGTGTGACATTCTCAGTGTTTATTGGTGTGACATTCTCACTGTTCATGGTTGTGACGTTCACACTGTTTATGGTTGTGACGTTAACACTGTTTATAGGTGTGACGTTCACACTTGATGAGTCTGACTTTCTCAATGTTTATGAGTGTCAGGTTCTCACTGTTTATGGGTGTGACGTTCTCACTGTTTTTGCATGTGACCTTCTCACTGTTTATGGGTGTGACATTAACACTGTTTATGGGTGTGATGTTCTCACTGTTTATGGGTGTGACATTCACAATGTTTATGCTTGTGACATTCACACTGTTCATGGCTGTGACGTTCACACTGTTTATGGGTGTGATGTTCTCACTGTTTATGTGTGTAACGTTCACACTGTTTGTGGTTGTGATTTTCACACTGGTTATTGGTGCGACGTTCACACTTTATGGGTGTGATGTTCTCAATGTTTATGGTTGTCAGGTTCTCACTGTTTATGGGTGTGATGTTATCGCAGTTTATGGGAGTGACATTCTCACTGTTTATGTGTGTGACGTTCTCACTGTTTATGGGTGTGACGTTCTCACTGTTTATGGGTGTGACGTTCACACTCTTTATGTGTGTGACTTCAAACTGATTATGGGTGTGATGTTCACACTCTTTATGAGTGTGACTTCTCACTGCTTATGGGTCTGATATTCACACTCTTTATGGGTGTGACGTTCTCACTGTTTATGTGTGTGACATTTTCATGTTTATGGGTGTGACGTTCACACAGTTTTTGGGTGTGAAGTTCACACTGTTTATGCGTGTGATGTTCTTACTGTTTATTGCTGTTATGTTCTCACTGTTTAGGTGTGTAATGTTCTCACTGTTTATGGGTGTGACATTCTCACTGTTTATGGGTGTGACATTCTCACTGTTTATGGTTGTGATGTTCACACTGTTTATGGGTGTGATGTTCACACTGTTTTTGGGTGTGATGTTCTCACTGTTTATGAGTGAGATGTTCTGACTGTTTCTGGGTTTAACATTCTAACTGTTTATGAGTGTGACGTTCACACTTTTTTTGGTTGTGATGTTCACACTGTTTATGGGTGTGACGTTCTCAATGTTTATGGGTGTCAGGTTCTCACTGTTTATGGGTGTGATGTTCTCACTGTTTATGGGTGTGACATTCTCACTGTTTATGCATGTGAACTTCTCACTGTTTTTGGTTGTGACATTATCACTGTTTCTGGGTTTAACATTCTAACTGTTTATGAGTGTGACGTTCACACTGTTTTAGGTTGTGATGTTGACACTGTTTATGGATGTGACGTTCTCAATGTTTATGGGTGTGATGTTCACACTGTTTATGGGTGTGATGTTCTCATTGTTTATGTGTGTAACGTTCTCACTGTTTATGGGTGTGATGTTCACACTCTTTATGAGTGTGAAATCCTCACTGCTTATGGGCGTGATGTTCACACTCTTTATGAGTGTGACTTCTCTCTGTTTATGGGTGTGTCGATCACACTTTTTATGGGTATGACTTCTCTCTGTTTATGGGTGTGATTTTCACCCTCTTTATGTTTGTGACGTTCTCACTGTTCATGGGTGTGACGTTCACACTGTTTATGGGTGTGACTTCTCACTGTTTATGGGCGTGACTTCTCACTTTTTATGGGTGTGATGTTCACACTGTTTATGGGTGTGACGTTCACACTGTTTATGGGTGCGATGTTCTCACTGTTTCTGGGTTTAACATTCTCACTGTTTATGAGTTAGACGTTCACACTGTTTATGGGTGTGATGTTCACGCTGTTTATAGGTGTGACGTTCACACTTTATGGGTGTGACATTCTCACTGTTTATGGGTGTGACATTCTCACTGTTTATGGGTGTGACGTTCTCACTGTTTATGCGTGTGACATTCTCACTGTTTATGGTTGTGATGTTCACTCTCTTTATGACTGTGACTTCTCACTGCTTATGTGTGTGACGTTCACGCTGTTTATGGGTGTGACGTTCTCACTGTTTATGGGCGTGACTTCTCACTTTTTATGGGTGTGATGTTCACACTGTTTATGGGTGTGACTTCTCACTGTTTATGGGTGTGACCTTCTCACTGTTTATGCATGTGACCTTCTCACTGTTTATGGGTCTGACCTTATCACTGTTTATGGATGTGATGTTATCACTGTTTATGGATGTGATGTTATCACTGTTTATGGGTGTGACATTCACACTGTTTATGGGTGTGACGTTCACACTGTTTATGGTGTGATATCCTCACGTGTCTAACGTTCTCAATGTTTATGGTTGCGATGTTCACACTGTTTATGGGTGTGACGTTCACACTTTATGGGTGTGACGTTATCAATGTTTATGGGTGTCAGGTACTCACTTTTTATGAGTGTGATGTTATCACAGTTTATGGGTGTGACATTCTCACTGTTTATGGGAGTGATGTTCTCACTGTTTATGCGTGTGACATTCTCACTGATTATGGGTGTGATGTTCTCACTGTTATGGGGTTGACATTATCACTGCTTATGTGTGTGACGTTCTCACTGTTAATCAGTGTGATATTATCACTGTTTATGGGTGTTGCGTTCTCACTGTTTATGGGTGTGACGTTCTCACTATTTATGCATGTGACATTCTCACTGGTTATGGGTGTGACATTAACACTGTTTATGGGTGTGATGTTCTCACTGTTTATGGGTGTGACATTCACAATGTTTATGCTTGTGACTTTCACACAGTTCATGGGTGTGACGTTCACACTGTTTATGGGTGTGATATTCTCACTGTTTATGTGTGTAACGTTCACACTGTTTATGGTTGTGATTTTCACACTGTTTATGGATGCAATGTTCTCACTGTTTCTGGGTTTAACATTCTCACTGTTTATGAGTGTGACGTTCATACTGTTTATGGCTGTGATGTTCACGCTGTTTATAGGTGTGACGTTCACGCTTTATGGGTGTGACATTCTCACTGTTTATGGGTGTGACGTTCTCAATGTTTATGGGTGTCCTGTTCTCACTGTTTATGGGTGTTGCATTCTAACTGTTTATGGGTGTGATGTTCTCACTGTTTATGCGTGTGACATTCTCACTGTTTATGGTTGTGATGTTCACACTCATTATGAGTGTGACTTCTCACTGCTTATGGGTGTGATATTCACATTCTTTATGAGTATGACTTCTCACTGTTTATTTGTGTGACGTTCACGCTGTTTTTGGGTGTGACGTTCTCACTGTTTATGGGCGTGACTTCTCACTTTTTATGGGTGTGATGTTCACACTCTTTATGGGTGTGACGTTCTCACTGTTTATGGGTGTGACGTTCTCACTGTTTATGGGTGTGACGTTCTCAGTGTTTATGGGTGTGACATTCTCACTGTTTATGGTTGTGATGTTCTCACTGTTTTTGGTTGTGACTTCTCACTGTTTATGAGTGAGATGTTCTGACTGTTTCTGGGTTGAACATTCTAACTGTTTCTGAGTGTGACGTTCACACTGTTTAAGATTGTGATGTTCACACTGTTTATGGGTGAGACGTTCTTAATGTTTATAGGTGTCAGGTTCTCACTGTTTATGGGTGTTATGTTCTCACTGTTTAGGTGTGTAACGTTCTCACTGTTTATGGGTGTGATGTTCACACTATTTCTGAGTGTGGCTTCTCTCTGTTTATGGATGTGTCGAGCACACTTTTTATGGGTATGACTTCTCTCTGTTTATGGGTGTGATTTTCACCCTCTTTATGTTTGTGACGTTCTCACTGTTCATGGGTGTGACGTTCACACTGTTTATGGGTGCGATGTTCTCACTGTTTCTGGGTTTAACATTCTCACTGTTTATGAGTTTGACGTTCATACTGTTTATGGTTGTAATGTTCACGCTGTTTATAGGTGTAACGTTCACACTTTCTGGGTGTGACATTCTCAATGTTTATGGGTGTCAGGTTCTCACTGTTTATGGGTGTGATGTTCACCCTCATTATGAGTGTGACTTCTCACTGCTTATGGTTGTGATATTCACATTCTTTATGAGTGTGACTTCTCACTGCTTATTTGTGTGACGTTCACGCTGTTTATGGGTGTGACGTTCTCACAGTTTATGGGTGTGACATTCTCACTGTTTATGCGTGTGACATTCTCACTGTTTATGGTTGTGATGTTCACCCTCATTATGAGTGTGACTTCTCACTGCTTATGGTTGTGATATTCACATTCTTTATGAGTGTGACTTCTCACTGCTTATTTGTGTGACGTTCTCACTGTTTATGGGTGTGACGTTCTCACTGTTTATGGGCGTGACTTCTCACTTTTTATGGGTGTGATGTTCACACTGTTTATGGGTGTGACTTCTCACTGTTTATGGGTGTGATGTTCACACTGTTTATGGGTGTGACGTTCACACTCTTTATGTGTGTGACTTCAAATTGATTATGGGTGTGATGTTCACACTCTTTATGAGTGTGACTTCTCACTGCTTATGGGTCTGATATTCACACTTTTATGGGTGTGACGTTCTCACTGTTTATGTGTGTGACATTCTCACTGTTTATGGGTGTGACGTTCACACAGTTTTTGGGTGTGATGTTCACACTGTTTTTGCGTGTGATGTTCTTACTGTTTATTGGTGTTATGTTCTCACTGTTTAGGTGTGTAATGTTCTCACTGTTTATGGGTGTGACATTCTCACTGTTTATGGGTGTGACATTCCCACTGTTTATGGTTGTGATGTTCTCACTGTTTATGGGTGTGACGTTCGCACTGTTTTTGGTTGTGACTTCTCACTGTTTTGGTTGAAATGTTTTCACTGTTTTTGGGTGTGATGTTCTCACTGTTTCTGAGTGTGACGTTCACACTGTTTAAGGTTGTGATGTTCACACTGTTTATGGATGTGACGTTCTCACTGTTTAGGTGTGTAATGTTCTCACTGTTTATGGGTGTGACATTCTCACTGTTTATGGGTGTGACATTCTCACTGTTTATGGGTGTGACATTCTCACTGTTTATGGGTGTGACATTATCACTGTTTATGGGTGTGATGTTCTCACTGTTTATGGGTGTGACATTCACACTGTTTATGGGTGTGATGTTCACACTCTTTATGAGTGAGATGTTCTGACTGTTTCTGGGTTTAACATTCTAACTGTTTCTGAGTGTGACGTTCACACTGTTTAAGGTTGTGATGTTCACACTGTTTATGGGTGTGACGTTCTCAATGTTTATGGGTGTCAGGTTCTCAATGTTTATGGGTGTCAGGTTCTCACTGTTTATGGGTGTGATGTTATCACAGTTTATGGGTGTGACATTCTCACTGTTTATGGGTGTGACGTTCTCACTTTTTATGCGTGTGACATTCTCACTGTTTATGGTTGTGATGTTCACCCTCATTATGAGTGTGACTTCTCACTGTTTATTTGTGTGACGTTCACGCTGTTTATGGGTGTGACGTTCTCACTGTTTATGGGCGTGACTTCTCACTTTTTATGGGTGTGACGTTCTCACTGTTTATGGGTGTGACGTTCTCACTATTTATGGGTGTGACGTTCTCACTATTTATGGGTGTGATGTTCAAACTGGTTTTGGTTGTGATTTTCATACTGATTTTGGGTTTGATGATCTCACTGTTTATGGGCGTGACTTCTCACTGTTTATGGGTGTGACCTTCTCACTGTTTATGCATGTGACCTTCTCACTGTTTATGGGTCTGACCTTATGACTGTTTATGGATGTGATGTTATCACTGTTTATGGGTGTGACGTTCACACTGTTTATGGGTGTGACATTCACACTGTTTATGGGTGTGACGTTCACACTGTTTATGGTGTGATATCCTCACTGTTTATGTGTCTAACGTTCTCAATGTTTATGGTTGCGATGTTCACACTGTTTATGGGTGTGACGTTCACACTTTATGGGTGTGACGTTATCAATGTTTATGGGTGTCAGGTACTCACTTTTTATGAGTGTGATGTTATCACAGTTTATGGGTGTGACATTCTCACTGTTTATGGGAGTGATGTTCTCACTGTTTATGCGTGTGACATTCTCACTGATTATGGGTGTGATGCTCTCACTGTTATGGGGTTGACATTATCACTGCTTATGTGTGTGACGTTCTCACTGTTAATCAGTGTGATATTATCACTGTTTATGGGTGTTGCGTTCTCACTGTTTATGGGTGTGACGTTCTCACTATTTATGCATGTGACATTCTCACTGTTTATGGGTGTGACATTAACACTGTTTATGGGTGTGATGTTCTCACTGTTTATGGGTGTGACATTCACAATGTTTATGCTTGTGACTTTCACACAGTTCATGGGTGTGACGTTCACACTGTTTATGGGTGTGATATTCTCACTGTTTATGTGTGTAACGTTCACACTGTTTATGGTTGTGATTTTCACACTGTTTATGGATGCAATGTTCTCACTGTTTCTGGGTTTAACATTCTCACTGTTTATGAGTGTGACGTTCATACTGTTTATGGCTGTGATGTTCACGCTGTTTATAGGTGTGACGTTCACGCTTAATGGGTGTGACATTCTCACTGTTTATGGGTGTGATGTTCTCACTGTTTATGGGTGTTGCATTCTCACTGTTTATGGGTGTGACGTTCTCACTGTTTATGCGTGTGACATTCTCACTGTTTATGGTTGTGATGTTCACACACATTATGAGTGTGACTTCTCACTTTTTATGGGTGTGATGTTCACACTCTTTATGGGTGTGACTTCTCACTGTTTGTGGGTGTAATGTCACTCTTTATGGGTGTGACGTTCTCACTGTTTATGGGTGTGACGTTCTCACTGTTTATGGGTGTGACGTTCACACTGTTTATGGGTGTGACGTTCTCACTGTTTATGGGTGTGACATTCTCACTGTTTATGGTTGTGATGTTCTCACTGTTTATGGGTGTGACGTTCACACTGTTTTTGATTGTGACTTCTCACTGTTCTGGCTAAAATGGTTTCACTGTTTATGCGTGTGACGTTCACACTGTTTATGGGTGTGATGTTCACACTGTTTTTGGGTGTGATGTTCTCACTGTTTATGAGTGAGATGTTCTGACTGTTTCTGGGTTGAACATTCTAACTGTTTCTGAGTGTGACGTTCACACTGTTTAAGATTGTGATGTTCACACTGTTTATGGGTGTGACGTTCTTAATGTTTATAGGTGTCAGGTTCTCACTGTTTATGGGTGTTATGTTCTCACTGTTTAGGTGTGTAACGTTCTCACTGTTTATGGGTGTGATGTTCACACTATTTCTGAGTGTGGCTTCTCTCTGTTTATGGATGTGTCGAGCACACTTTTCATGGGTATGACTTCTCTCTGTTTTTGGTTGTGATTTTCACCCTCTTTATGTTTGTGACGTTCTCACTGTTCATGGGTGTGACGTTCACACTGTTTATGGGTGCGATGTTCTCACTGTTTCTGGGTTTAACATTCTCACTGTTTATGAGTTTGACGTTCATACTGTTTATGGTTGTGATGTTCACGCTGTTTATAGGTGTAACGTTCACACTTTATGGGTGTGACATTCTCAATGTTTATGGGTGTCAGGTTCTCACTGTTTATGGGTGTGATGTTATCACAGTTTATGGGTGTGACATTCTCACTGTTTATGGTTGTGATGTTCACCCTCATTATGAGTGTGACTTCTCACTGCTTATGGTTGTGATATTCACATTCTTTATGAGTGTGACTTCTCACTGCTTATTTGTGTGACGTTCACGCTGTTTATGGGTGTGACGTTCTCACTGTTTATGGGCGTGACTTCTCACTTTTTATGGGTGTGATGTTCACACTGTTTATGGGTGTGACTTCTCACTGTTTATGGGTGTAATGTTGTCACTCTTTATGGGTGTGACATTCTCACTGTTTATGGGTGTGACGTTCACACTCTTTATGTGTGTGACTTCAAATTGATTATGGGTGTGATGTTCACACTCTTTATGTGTGTGACTTCTCACTGCTTATGGGTCTGATATTCACACTTTTATGGGTGTGACGTTCTCACTGTTTATGTGTGTGACATTCTCACTGTTTATGGGTGTGACGTTCACACAGTTTTTGGGTGTGATGTTCTCACTGTTTATGGGTGTGACATTCACACTGTTTATGGTTGTGACATTCACACTGTTTATGGGTGTGATGTTCTCATTGTTTATGTGTGTAACGTTCTCACTGTTTATGGGTGTGACGTTATCACTGTTTATGGGTGTGATGTTCTCACTGTTTATGGGTGTGATGTTCACACTGTTTATGAGTGAGATGTTCTGACTGTTTCTGGGTTTAACATTCTAACTGTTTCTGAGTGTGACGTTCACACTGTTTAAGGTTGTGATGTTCACACTGTTATTGGATGTGACGTTCTCAATGTTTATGGGTGTCAGGTTCTCACTGTTTATGGGTGTTATGTTCTCACTGTTTAGGTGTGTAATGTTCTCACTGTTTATGGGTGTGACATTCTCACTGTTTATGGGTGTGACATTCTCACTGTTTATGCATGTGAACTTCTCACTGTTTATGGGTGTGACATTATCACTGTTTATGGGTGTGATGTTCTCACTGTTTATGGGTGTGACATTCACACTGTTTATGGGTGTGATGTTCACACTCTTTATGAGTGAGATGTTCTGACTGTTTCTGGGTTTAACATTCTAACTGTTTCTGAGTGTGACGTTCACACTGTTTAAGGTTGTGATGTTCACACTGTTTATGGGTGTGACGTTCTCAATGTTTATGGGTGTCAGGTTCTCAATGTTTATGGGTGTGATGTTATCACAGTTTATGGGTGTGACATTCTCACTGTTTATGGGTGTGACGTTCTCACTTTTTATGTGTGTGACATTCTCACTGTTTATGGTTGTGATGTTCACCCTCATTATGAGTGTGACTTCTCACTGCTTATGGCTGTGATATTCACATTCTTTATGAGTGTGACTTCTCACTGTTTATTTGTGTGACGTTCTCACTATTTATGGGCGTGACTTCTCACTTTTTATGGGTGTGATGTTCACACTGTTTATGGGTGTGACGTTCTCACTGTTTATGGGCGTGACTTCTCACTTTTTATGGGTGTGATGTTCACACTGTTTATGGGTGTGACTTCTCACTGTTTATGGGTGTAATGTTGTCACTCTTTATGGGTGTGACGTTCTCACTGTTTATGGGTGTGACGTTCTCACTGTTTATGCATGTGACCTTTTCACTTTTTATGGGTGTGACATTAACACAGTTTATGGGTGTGATGTTCTCACTGTTTATGGGTGTGACATTCACAATGTTTATGCTTGTGACTTTCACACTGTTCATGGGTGTGACGTTCACACTGTTTATGGGTGTGATATTCTCACTGTTTTGTGTGTAAGGTTCACACTGTTTATGGTTGTGATTTTAACACTGGTTATTGGTGCGACGTTCACACTTTACGGGTGTGACGTTCTCAATGTTTATGGTTGTCAGGTTCTCACTGTTTATGGGTCTGATGTTATCGCAGTTTATGGGAGTGACAATCTCACTGTTTATGGGTGTGATGTTATCACAGTTTTTGGGAGTGACAATCTCACTGTTTATGGGTGTGATGTTCTCACTGTTTATGGGTGTGATGTTCTCACTGTTAATGGGTGTGATATTATCACAGTTTATGGGTGTGACGTTCTCACTTTTATGTGTGTGATGTTCTCACTGTTTATGGGTGTGACTTCAAACTGATTATGGGTGTGACGTTCACACAGTTTTTGGGTGTGATGTTCACACTGTTTATGCGTGTGATGTTCTTACTGTTTATTGGTGTTATGTTCTCACTGTTTAGGTGTGTAATGTTCTCACTGTTTATGGGTGTGACATTCTCACTGTTTATGGGTGTGACATTCTCACTGTTTATGGTTGTGATGTTCTCACTCTTTATGGGTGTGACGTTCTCACTGTTTATGCGTGTGACGTTCACACTGTTTATGGGTGTGATGTTCACACTGTTTTTGGGTGTGATGTTCTCAGTGTTTATGAGTGAGATGTTCTGACTGTTTCTGGGTTTAACATTTTAACTGTTTCTGAGTGTGACGTTCACACTGTTTAAGGTTGTGATGTTCACACTGTTTATGGGTGTGACGTTTTCACTGTTTATGGGTGTTATGTTCTCACTGTTTAGGTGTGTAATGTTCTCACTGTTTATGGGTGTGACATTCTCACTGTTTATGGGTGTGACATTCTCACTGTTTATGCATGTGAACTTCTCACTGTTTATGGGTGTGACATTCACACTGTTTATGGGGGTGATGTTCTCACTGTTTATGGGTGTGACATTCACACTGTTTATGGTTGTAACATTCACACTGTTTATGGGTGTGATGTTCTCATTGTTTATGTGTGTAACGTTCTCACTGTTTATGGGTGTGATGTTCACACTCTTTATGAGTGTGACTTCTCTCTGTTTATGGGTGTGATTTTCACCCTCTTTATGTTTGTGACGTTCTCACTGTTCATGGGTTTGACGTTCACACTGTTTATGGGTGTGATGTTCACGATGTTTATAGGTGTGATGTTCACGCTGTTTATAGGTGTGACGTTCACACTTTATGGGTGTGACATTCTCACTGTTTATGGGTGTGATGTTATCACAGTTTATGGGTGTGACATTCTCACTGTTTATGGGTGTGACGTTCTCACTGTTTATGCGTGTGACATTCTCGCTGTTTATGGTTATGATGTTCACACTCTTTATGAGTGTGAGTTCTCACTGCTTATGGGTGTGATATTCACATTCTTTATGAGTGTGACTTCTCACTGTTTATTTGTGTGACGTTCACTCCGTTTATGGGTGTGACATTCTCACTGTTTATGGGTGTGACGTTCTCACTGTTTATGGGTGTGATGTTCACACTGTTTATGGGTGTGACTTCTCACTGTTTATGGGTGTGATGTTGACACTCTATATGGGTGTGACGTTCTCACTGTTTATGCATGTGACCTTCTCACTGTTTATGGGTGTGACATTCACACTGTTTATGGGTGTGACATTCACATTGTTTATGGGTGTGACATTCACACTGTTTATGGGTGTGACGTTCACACTGTTTATGGTGTGATATCCTCACTGTTTATCTGTCTCACGTTCTCAATGTTTATGGTTGCGATGTTCACACTGTTTATGGGTGTGACGTTCACACTTTATGGGTGTGACGTTATCAATGTTTATGTGTGTCAGGTTCTCACAGTTTATGGGTGTGACATTCTCACTGATTATGTGTGTGATGTTCACACTCTTTATGTGTGTGACTTCAAACTGATTATAGGTGTGATGTTCACACTCTTTATGAGTGTGACTTCTCACTGCTTATGGGTCTGATATTCACACTCTTTATGGGTGTGACGTTCTCACTGTTTATTTGCGTGACATTCTCACTGTTTATGGGTGTGACGTTCACACAGTTTTTGGGTGTGATGTTCACACTGTTTATGCGTGTGATGTTCTCACTGTTTTGGTGTGTAATGTTCTCACTGTTTATGCGTGTGACGTTCTCACTGTTTATGGGTGTGACGTTCTCACTGTTTATGCGTGTGACATTCTCACTGTTTATGGTTGTGATGTTCACACTCATTATGAGTGTTACTTCTCACTGCTTATGGGTGTGATATTCACATTCTTTATGAGTGTGACTTCTCACTTTATTTGTGTGACGTTCACGCTGTTTATTGGTGTGACGTTCTCACTGTTCATGGGCGTGACTTCTAACTTTTTATGGGTGTGATGTTCACACTGTTTATGGCTGTGACTTCTCACTGTTTATGGGTGTAATGTTGTCACTGTTTATGGGTGTGACGTTCTCACTGTTTATGGGTGTGACGTTCTCACTTTATGGGTGTGACGTTATCAATGTTTATGGGTGTCATGTTCTCACTTTTTATGAGTGTGATGTTATCACAGTTTATGGGTGTGACATTCTCACTGTTTATGGGTGTGATGTTCTCACTGTTTATGGGTGTGACATTCTCACTGCTTATGGGTGTGACGTTCTCACTGTTTATGGGTGTGACGTTCTCACTGTTTATGCATGTGACCTTCTCACTGTTTATGGGTGTGACATTAACACTGTTTATGGGTGTGATGTTCTCACTGTTTATGGGTATGACATTCACAATGGTTATGCTTGTGAGTTTCACACTGTTCATGGGTGTGACGTTCACACTGTTTATGGGTGTGATATTCTCACTGTTTATGTGTGTAACGTTCACACTGTTTCGGGTTGTGATTTTCACACTGGTTATTGATGCGACGTTCACACTTTATGGGTGTGACGTTCTCAATGTTTATGGTTGTCAGGTTCTCACTGTTTATGGGTGTGATGTTATCACAGTTTATGGGAGTGACATTCTCACTGTTTATGGGTGCGACGTTCTCACTTTTATGTGTGTGACATTCTCACTGTTTATGGGTGTGACGTTCACACTCTTTATGTGTGTGACTTCAAACTGATTATGGGTGTGATGTTCACACTCTTTATGAGTGTGACTTCTCACTGCTTATGGGTCTGATATTCACACTCTTTATGGGTGTGACGTTCTCACTGTTTATGTGCGTGACATTCTCACTGTTTATGGGTGTGACTTTCACACAGTTTTTGGGTGTGATGTTCACACTGTTTATGCGTGTGATGTTCTTACTGTTTATTGGTGTGATGTTCTCAATGTTTAGGTGTGTAATGTTCTCACTGTTTATGGGTGTGACATTCTCACTGTTTATGGCTGTGACATTCTCACTGTTTATGGTTGTGATGTTCTCATTCTTTATGGGTGTGACGTTCGCACTGTTTTTGGTTGTGACTTCTCACTGTTTTGGTTGAAATGGTTTCACTGTTTATGCGTGTGACGTTCACACTGTTTATGGGTGTGATGTTCTGAATGTTTCTGGGTTTAACATTCTAACTGTTTCTGAGTGTGACGTTCACACTGTTTAAGGTTGTGATGTTCACACTGTTTATGGGTGTGACGTTCTCAATGTTTATGGGTGTCAGGTTCTCACTGTTTATGGGTGTGATGTTATCACAGTTTATGGGTGTGATGTTATCACTGTTTATGGATGTGACATTCTCACTGTTTATGGGTGTGACATTCTCATTGTTTATGCATGTGAACCTCTCACTGTTTATGGGTGTGTCATTATCACTGTTTATGGGTGTGATGTTCTCACTGTTTATGGGTGTGACATTCACACTGTTTATGGTTGTGACATTCACACTGTTTATGGGTGTGACGTTCACAATGTTTATGGGTGCGATGTTCTCACTGTTTCTGGGTTTAACATTCTCACTGTTTATGAGTTTGACGTTCACACTGTTTATGGTTGTGATGTTCACGCTGTTTATAGCTGTGACGTTCACACTTTATGGGTGTGACATTCTCACTGTTTATGGGTGTGACGTTCTCAATGTTTATGGGTGTCAGGTTCTCACTGTTTATGGGTGTGATGTTATCACAGTTTATGGTTGTGACATTCTCACTGTTTATGGGTGTGACGTTCTCACTGTTTATGCGTGTGACATTCTCACTGTTTATGGTTGTGATGTTCACACTCATTATGAGTGTGACTTCTCACTGCTTATGGGTGTGACGTTCACACTGTTTATGGTTGTGATTTTCACACTGGTTATTGGTGCGACGTTCACAATTTATGGGTGTGACATTCTCACTGTTTATGGGTGTGAAGTTCTCAATGTTTATGGGTGTGACATTCACACTGTTTATGCGTGTGACATTCTCACTGTTTATGGTTGTGATGTTCACACTCATTATGAGTGTGACTTCTCACTGCTTATGGGTGTGATATTCACATTCTTTATGAGTGTACTTCTCACTGTTTATGGGTGTGATGTTATCACAGTTTATGGGTGTGACATTCTCACTGTTTATGGGAGTGATGTTCTCACTGTTTATGCGTGTGACATTCTCATTGATTATGGGTGTGACGTTCTCACTGTTAATCGGTGTGATATCACTGTTTATGGGTGTGACGTTCTCACTGTTTATGGGTGTGACGTTCTCACTGTTTATGCATGTGACATTCTCACTGTTTATGGGTGTGACGTTCTCACTGTTTATGGGCGTGACTTCTCACTTTTTATGTGTGTGATGTTCACACTGTTTATGGGTGTGACTTCTCACTGTTTATGGGTGTAATGTTGTCACTCTTTATGGGTGTGACGTTCTCACTGTTTATGGGTGTGACGTTCTCACTGTTTATGCATGTGACCTTCTCACTGTTTATGGGAGTGACATTCACAATGTTTATGCTTGTGACTTTCATACTGTTCATGGGTGTGACGTTCACACTGTTTATGGGTGTGATATTCTCACTGTTTATGTGTGTAATGTTCACACTGTTTATGGTTGTGATTATAACACTGGTTATTGGTGCGATGTTCACACTTTATGGGTGTGACGTTCTCAATGTTTATGGTTGTCAGGTTCTCACTGTTTATGGGTCTGATGTTATCGCAGTTTATGGGAGTGACATTCTCACTGTTTATGGGTGTGATGTTCTCACTGTTTCTGGGTGTGATGTTCTCACTGTTAATGGGTGTGATATGATCACAGTTTATGGGTGTGACGTTCTCACTTTTATGTGTGTGACGTTCTCACTGTTTTTGGGTGTGACGTTCACACTCTTTATGTGTGTGACTTCAAACTGATTATGGGTGTGATGTTCACACTCTTTATGTGTGTGACTTCAAACTGATTATGGGTGTGATGTTCACACTCTTTATGGGTGTGATGTTCTCACTGTTTATGTGTGTGACATTCTCACTGTTTCTGGGTGTGACGTTCACACAGTTTTTGGGTGTGATGTTCACACTGTTTATGCGTGTGATGTTCTTACTGTTTATGGGTGTGATGTTCTCACTGTTTATGGGTGTGACATTCTCACTGTTTATGGTTGTGATGTTCTCACTCTTTATGGGTGTGACGTTCACACTGTTTTTGGTTGTGACTTCTCACTGTTTTGGTTGAAATGGTTTCACTGTTTATGCGTGTGACGTTCACACTGTTTATGGGTGTGATGTTCACACTGTTTTTGGGTGTGATGTTCTCACTGTTTATGAGTGAGATGTTCTGACTGTTTCTGGGTTTAACATTCTAAATGTTTCTGAGTGTGACGTTCACACTGTTTAAGGCTGTGATGTTCACACTGTTTATGGGTGTGACGTTCTCAATGTTTATGGGTGTCAAGTTCTCACTGTTTATGGGTGTTATGTTCTCACTGTTTATGGGTGTGACATTCTCACTGTTTATGGGTGTGACATTCTCACTGCTTATGCATGTGAACTTCTCACTGTTTATGGGTGTGACATTCACACTGTTTATGGTTGTGACATTCACACTGTCTATGGGTGTGACGTTCACACTGTTTATGGTGTGATATCCTCACTGTTTATGTGTCTAACGTTCTCAATGTTTATGGTTGCGATGTTCACACTGTTTATGGGTGTGACGTTCACACTTTATGGCTGTGACGTTATCAATGTTTATGGGTGTCAGGTTCTCACTTTTTATGGGTGTGATGTTATCACAGTTTATGGGTGTGACATTCTCACAGTTTATGGGAGTGATATTCTCACTGTTTATGCGTGTGACATTCTCACTGATTATGGGTGTGTTGTTCTCTCTGTTATGTGTGTGACATTCTCACTGATTATGGGTGTGACGTTTTCACTGTTAATCGGTGTGATATTATCACTGTTTATGGGTGTGACGTTCTCACTGCTTATGGGTGTGACGTTCTCACTGTTTATGCATGTGACCTTCTCACTGTTTATGGGTGTGACATTAAGACTGTTTATGGGTGTGATGTTCTCACTGTTTATGGGTGTGACATTCACAATGTTTATGTTTGTGACTTTCACACTGTTCATGGGTGTGACGTTCACACTGTTTATGGGTGTGATATTCACACTGTTTATGTGTGTAACGTTCACACTGTTTATGGTTGTGATTTTCACACTGGTTATTGGTGCGACATTCACACTTTATGGGTGTGACGTTATCAAGGTTTATGGTTGTGATGTTCCTGCTGTTTATAGGTGTGACGTTCACACTTTATGGGTGTGACATTCTCACTGTTTATGGGTGTGACGTTCTCAATGTTTATGGGTGTCAGGTTCTCACTGTTTATGGGTGTGACGTTCTCACTGTTTATGCGTGTGACATTCTCACTGTTTATGGGTGTGATATTCACATTCTTTATGAGTGTGACTTCTCACTGTTTATTTGTGTGACGTTCACGCTGTTTATGGGTGTGACATTCTCACTGTTTATGGGTGTGACGTTCTCACTGTTTATGGGCGTGACTTCTCACTTTTTATGGGTGTGATGTTCACACTGTTTATGGGTGTGACATCTCAATGTTTATGGGTGTGATGTTGACACTCTATATGGGTGTGATGTTCTCACTGTTTATGGGTGTGACATTCTCACTGTTTATGGTTGTGACATTCACACTGTTTATGGGTGTGACATTCACACTGTTTATGGTTGTGACATTCACACTGTTTATGGGTGTGACATTCACACTGTTTATGGTTGTGACATTCACGCTGTTTATGGGAGTGATGTTCTCACTGTTTATGCATGTGACATTCTCATTATTTATGGGTGTGATGTTCTCACTGTTATGCGTGTGACATTCTCACTGTTTATGGGTGTGATTCTCACTGTTTATGGGCGTGACTTCTCACTTTTTATTGGTGTGATGTTCTCACTGTTTATGGTGTGATATCCTCACTGTTTATGTGTCTAACGTTCTCAATGTTTATGGTTGCGATGTTCACACTGTTTATGGGTGTGACGTTCACACTTTATGGGTGTGACGTTATCAATGTTTACGGGTGTCAGGTTCTCACTTTTTATGGGTGTGACGTTCTCACTGTTTATGGGTGTGACATTCACACTGTTTATGGGTGTGACATTCACACTGTTTATGGGTGTGACGTTCTCACTGTTTATGGGTGTGACATTCACACTGTTTATGGGTGTGACATTCTCACTGTTTATGGGAGTGATGTTCTCACTGTTTATGCGTGTGACATTCTCACTGTTTATGGGTGTGATGTTCTCACTGTTATGGGTGTGACATTCTCACTGATTATGGGTGTGATGTTCTCACTGTAATGGGTGTGACATTCTCATTGATAATGGGTGTGATGTTCTCACTGTTTATGGTTGTGACATTCTCACTGATTATGGGTGTGACGTTCTCACTGTTAATTGGTGTGATATTATCACTGTTTATGGGTGTGACGTTCTCACTGTTTATGGGAGTGATGTTCTCACTGTTTATGCGTGCGACATTCTCATTGATTATGGGTGTGATGTTCTCACTGTTATGGGTGTGACATTCTCACTGATTATGGGTGTGACGTTCTCACAGTTAATCGGTGTGATATTATCACTGTTTATGGGTGTGACGTTCTCAGTGCTTATGGGTGTGCCGTTCTCACTGTTTATGCATGTGACCTTCTCACTGTTTATGGGTGTGACATTAACACTTTTTATGGGTGTGATGTTCTCACTGTTTATGGGTGTGACATTCACAATGTTTATGTTTGTGACTTTCACACTGTTCATGGGTGTGACGTTCACACTGTTTATGGGTGTGATATTCTCACTGTTTATGTGTGTAACGTTCACACTGTTTATGGTTGTGATTTTCACACTGGTTATTGGTGCGACGTTCACACTTTATGGGTGTGACGTTCTCAATGTTTATGGTTGTCAGGTTCTCACTGTTTATGGGTCTGATGTTATCGCAGTTTATGGGAGTGACATTCTCACTGTTTATGGGTGTGACGTTCTCACTGTTTATGGGTGTGATATTCACACTCTTTATGTGTGGGACTTCAAAATGATTATGGGTGTGATGTTCACAATCTTTATGGTTGTGACATTCACACTGTTTATGGGTGTGACATTCACACTGTTTATGGTTGTGACATTCAAACTGTTTATGGGTGTGACATTCACACTGTTTATGGTTGTGACATTCACACTGTTTATGGGTGTGACATTCACACTGTTTATGGGTGTGACGTTCACACTGTTTATGGTGTGATATCCTCACTGTTTATGTGTCTAACGTTCTCAATGTTTATGGTTGCGATGTTCACACTGTTTATGGGTGTGACGTTCACACTTTATGGGTGTGACATTATCAATGTTTATGGGTGTCAGGTTCTCACTGTTTATGGGTGTAATGTTATCACAGTTTATGGGTGTGACATTCTCACTGTTTATGGGAGTGATGTTCTCACTGTTTATGCATGTGACATTCTCACTGATTATGGGTGTGATGTTCTCACTGTTATGGGTGTGACATTCTCACTGATTATGGGTGTGACTTTCTCACTGTTAATCGGTGTGATATTATCACTGTATATGGGTGTGATGTTCTCACTGTTTATGGGTGTGACGTTCTAACTGTTTATGCATGTGACCTTCTCACTGTTTATGGGTGTGACGTTCTCACTGTTTATGCATGTGACCTTCTCACAGTTTATGGGTGTGACATTCACACTTTTTATGGGTGTGATATTCTCACTGTTTATGTGTGTAACGTTCACACTGTTTATGGTTGTGATTTTCACATTGGTTATTGGTGCGACGTTCACACTTTATGGGTGTGACGTTCTCAATGTTTATGGTTGTGATGTTCACGCTGTTTATAGGTGTGACGTTCACACTTTATGGGTGTGACATTCTCACTGTTTATGGCTGTGACGTTCTCAATGTTTATGGGTGTCAGTTTCTCACTGTTTATGGGTGTGATGTTCTCACTGTTTATGCGTGTGACATTCTCACTGTTTATGGTTGTGATGTTCACATTCATTATGAGTGTGACTTCTCACTGCTTATGGGTGTGATATTCACATTCTTTATGAGTGTGACTTCTCACTGTTTATTTGTGTGACATTCACACTGTTTATGGGTATGACTTCTCACTTTTTATTGGTGTGATGTTCACACTGTTTATGGGCGTGACTTCACACTGTTTATGGGTGTGATGTTGACACTCTATATGGGTGTGACATTCACACTGTTTATGGGTGTGATGTTCACACTGTTTATGGTGTGATATCCTCACTGTTTATGTGTCTAACGTTCTCAATGTTTATGGTTGCGATGTTCACACTGTTTATCGGTGTGACGTTCACACTTCATGGGTGTGACGTTATCAATGTTTACGGGTGTCAGGTTCTCACTTTTTATGGGTGTGATGTTATCACAGTTTATGCGTGTGACATTCTCACTGTTTATGGGTGTGACGTTCTCACTGTTTATGGGTGTGACATTCACACTGTTTATGGGTATGACATTCACACTGTTTATGGGTGTGACGTTCACACTGTTTATGGGTGTGACATTCACACTGTTTATGGGTGTGACATTCTCACTGTTTATGGGAGTGATGTTCTCACTGTTTATGCGTGTGACATTCTCATTGTTTATGGGTGTGATGTTCTCACTGTTATGCGTGTGACATTCTCACTGTTTATGGGTGTGATGTTCTCACTGTTATGGGTGTGACATTCTCACTGATTATGGGTGTGATGTTCTCACTGTTATGGGTGTGACATTCTCACTGATTATGGGTGTGACGTTCTCACTGTTTATGGGTGTGATGTTCTCACTGTTTATGCATGTGACATTCTCACTGTTTATGGGTGTGACGTTCTCACTGTTTATGGGCGTGACTTCTCACTTTTTATGTGTGTGATGTTCACACTGTTTATGGGTGTGACTTCTCACTGTTTATGGGTGTAATGTTGTCACTCTTTATGGGTGTGACGTTCTCACTGTTTATGGGTGTGACGTTCTCACTGTTTATGCATGTGACCTTCTCACTGTTTATGGGAGTGACATTCACAATGTTTATGCTTGTGACTTTCATACTGTTCATGGGTGTGACGTTCACACTGTTTATGGGTGTGATATTCTCACTGTTTATGTGTGTAATGTTCACACTGTTTATGGTTGTGATTATAACACTGGTTATTGGTGCGATGTTCACACTTTATGGGTGTGACGTTCTCAATGTTTATGGTTGTCAGGTTCTCACTGTTTATGGGTGTGATGTTCTCACTGTTTCTGGGTGTGATGTTCTCACTGTTAATGGGTGTGATATGATCACAGTTTATGGGTGTGACGTTCTCACTTTTATGTGTGTGACGTTCTCACTGTTTTTGGGTGTGACGTTCACACTCTTTATGTGTGTGACTTCAAACTGATTATGGGTGTGATGTTCACACTCTTTATGTGTGTGACTTCAAACTGATTATGGGTGTGATGTTCACACTCTTTATGGGTGTGATGTTCTCACTGTTTATGTGTGTGACATTCTCACTGTTTCTGGGTGTGACGTTCACACAGTTTTTGGGTGTGATGTTCACACTGTTTATGCGTGTGATGTTCTTACTGTTTATGGGTGTGATGTTCTCACTGTTTATGGGTGTGACATTCTCACTGTTTATGGTTGTGATGTTCTCACTCTTTATGGGTGTGACGTTCACACTGTTTTTGGTTGTGACTTCTCACTGTTTTGGTTGAAATGGTTTCACTGTTTATGCGTGTGACGTTCACACTGTTTATGGGTGTGATGTTCACACTGTTTTTGGGTGTGATGTTCTCACTGTTTATGAGTGAGATGTTCTGACTGTTTCTGGGTTTAACATTCTAAATGTTTCTGAGTGTGACGTTCACACTGTTTAAGGCTGTGATGTTCACACTGTTTATGGGTGTGACGTTCTCAATGTTTATGGGTGTCAGGTTCTCACTGTTTATGGGTGTTATGTTCTCACTGTTTATGGGTGTGACATTCTCACTGTTTATGGGTGTGACATTCTCACTGCTTATGCATGTGAACTTCTCACTGTTTATGGGTGTGACATTCACACTGTTTATGGTTGTGACATTCACACTGTCTATGGGTGTGACGTTCACACTGTTTATGGTGTGATATCCTCACTGTTTATGTGTCTAACGTTCTCAATGTTTATGGTTGCGATGTTCACACTGTTTATGGCTGTGACGTTATCAATGTTTATGGGTGTCAGGTTCTCACTTTTTATGGGTGTGATGTTATCACAGTTTATGGGTGTGACATTCTCACAGTTTATGGGAGTGATATTCTCACTGTTTATGCGTGTGACATTCTCACTGATTATGGGTGTGTTGTTCTCTCTGTTATGTGTGTGACATTCTCACTGATTATGGGTGTGACGTTTTCACTGTTAATCGGTGTGATATTATCACTGTTTATGGGTGTGACGTTCTCACTGCTTATGGGTGTGACGTTCTCACTGTTTATGCATGTGACCTTCTCACTGTTTATGGGTGTGACATTAAGACTGTTTATGGGTGTGATGTTCTCACTGTTTATGGGTGTGACATTCACAATGTTTATGTTTGTGACTTTCACACTGTTCATGGGTGTGACGTTCACACTGTTTATGGGTGTGATATTCACACTGTTTATGTGTGTAACGTTCACACTGTTTATGGTTGTGATTTTCACACTGGTTATTGGTGCGACATTCACACTTTATGGGTGTGACGTTATCAAGGTTTATGGTTGTGATGTTCCTGCTGTTTATAGGTGTGACGTTCACACTTTATGGGTGTGACATTCTCACTGTTTATGGGTGTGACGTTCTCAATGTTTATGGGTGTCAGGTTCTCACTGTTTATGGGTGTGACGTTCTCACTGTTTATGCGTGTGACATTCTCACTGTTTATGGGTGTGATATTCACATTCTTTATGAGTGTGACTTCTCACTGTTTATTTGTGTGACGTTCACGCTGTTTATGGGTGTGACATTCTCACTGTTTATGGGTGTGACGTTCTCACTGTTTATGGGCGTGACTTCTCACTTTTTATGGGTGTGATGTTCACACTGTTTATGGGTGTGACATCTCAATGTTTATGGGTGTGATGTTGACACTCTATATGGGTGTGATGTTCTCACTGTTTATGGGTGTGACATTCTCACTGTTTATGGTTGTGACATTCACACTGTTTATGGGTGTGACATTCACACTGTTTATGGTTGTGACATTCACACTGTTTATGGGTGTGACATTCACACTGTTTATGGTTGTGACATTCACGCTGTTTATGGGAGTGATGTTCTCACTGTTTATGCATGTGACATTCTCATTATTTATGGGTGTGATGTTCTCACTGTTATGCGTGTGACATTCTCACTGTTTATGGGTGTGATTCTCACTGTTTATGGGCGTGACTTCTCACTTTTTATTGGTGTGATGTTCTCACTGTTTATGGTGTGATATCCTCACTGTCTATGTGTCTAACGTTCTCAATGTTTATGGTTGCGATGTTCACACTGTTTATGGGTGTGACGTTCACACTTTATGGGTGTGACGTTATCAATGTTTACGGGTGTCAGGTTCTCACTTTTTATGGGTGTGACGTTCTCACTGTTTATGGGTGTGACATTCACACTGTTTATGGGTGTGACATTCACACTGTTTATGGGTGTGACGTTCTCACTGTTTATGGGTGTGACATTCACACTGTTTATGGGTGTGACATTCTCACTGTTTATGGGAGTGATGTTCTCACTGTTTATGCGTGTGACATTCTCACTGTTTATGGGTGTGATGTTCTCACTGTTATGGGTGTGACATTCTCACTGATTATGGGTGTGATGTTCTCACTGTAATGGGTGTGACATTCTCATTGATAATGGGTGTGATGTTCTCACTGTTTATGGTTGTGACATTCTCACTGATTATGGGTGTGACGTTCTCACTGTTAATTGGTGTGATATTATCACTGTTTATGGGTGTGACGTTCTCACTGTTTATGGGAGTGATGTTCTCACTGTTTATGCGTGCGACATTCTCATTGATTATGGGTGTGATGTTCTCACTGTTATGGGTGTGACATTCTCACTGATTATGGGTGTGACGTTCTCACAGTTAATCGGTGTGATATTATCACTGTTTATGGGTGTGACGTTCTCAGTGCTTATGGGTGTGCCGTTCTCACTGTTTATGCATGTGACCTTCTCACTGTTTATGGGTGTGACATTAACACTTTTTATGGGTGTGATGTTCTCACTGTTTATGGGTGTGACATTCACAATGTTTATGTTTGTGACTTTCACACTGTTCATGGGTGTGACGTTCACACTGTTTATGGGTGTGATATTCTCACTGTTTATGTGTGTAACGTTCACACTGTTTATGGTTGTGATTTTCACACTGGTTATTGGTGCGACGTTCACACTTTATGGGTGTGACGTTCTCAATGTTTATGGTTGTCAGGTTCTCACTGTTTATGGGTCTGATGTTATCGCAGTTTATGGGAGTGACATTCTCACTGTTTATGGGTGTGACGTTCTCACTGTTTATGGGTGTGATATTCACACTCTTTATGTGTGGGACTTCAAAATGATTATGGGTGTGATGTTCACAATCTTTATGGTTGTGACATTCACACTGTTTATGGGTGTGACATTCACACTGTTTATGGTTGTGACATTCAAACTGTTTATGGGTGTGACATTCACACTGTTTATGGTTGTGACATTCACACTGTTTATGGGTGTGACATTCACACTGTTTATGGGTGTGACGTTCACACTGTTTATGGTGTGATATCCTCACTGTTTATGTGTCTAACGTTCTCAATGTTTATGGTTGCGATGTTCACACTGTTTATGGGTGTGACGTTCACACTTTATGGGTGTGACATTATCAATGTTTATGGGTGTCAGGTTCTCACTGTTTATGGGTGTAATGTTATCACAGTTTATGGGTGTGACATTCTCACTGTTTATGGGAGTGATGTTCTCACTGTTTATGCATGTGACATTCTCACTGATTATGGGTGTGATGTTCTCACTGTTATGGGTGTGACATTCTCACTGATTATGGGTGTGACTTTCTCACTGTTAATCGGTGTGATATTATCACTGTATATGGGTGTGATGTTCTCACTGTTTATGGGTGTGACGTTCTAACTGTTTATGCATGTGACCTTCTCACTGTTTATGGGTGTGACGTTCTCACTGTTTATGCATGTGACCTTCTCACAGTTTATGGGTGTGACATTCACACTTTTTATGGGTGTGATATTCTCACTGTTTATGTGTGTAACGTTCACACTGTTTATGGTTGTGATTTTCACATTGGTTATTGGTGCGACGTTCACACTTTATGGGTGTGACGTTCTCAATGTTTATGGTTGTGATGTTCACGCTGTTTATAGGTGTGACGTTCACACTTTATGGGTGTGACATTCTCACTGTTTATGGCTGTGACGTTCTCAATGTTTATGGGTGTCAGTTTCTCACTGTTTATGGGAGTGATGTTCTCACTGTTTATGCGTGTGACATTCTCACTGTTTATGGTTGTGATGTTCACATTCATTATGAGTGTGACTTCTCACTGCTTATGGGTGTGATATTCACATTCTTTATGAGTGTGACTTCTCACTGTTTATTTGTGTGACATTCACACTGTTTATGGGTATGACTTCTCACTTTTTATTGGTGTGATGTTCACACTGTTTATGGGCGTGACTTCACACTGTTTATGGGTGTGATGTTGACACTCTATATGGGTGTGACATTCACACTGTTTATGGGTGTGATGTTCACACTGTTTATGGTGTGATATCCTCACTGTTTATGTGTCTAACGTTCTCAATGTTTATGGTTGCGATGTTCACACTGTTTATCGGTGTGACGTTCACACTTCATGGGTGTGACGTTATCAATGTTTACGGGTGTCAGGTTCTCACTTTTTATGGGTGTGATGTTATCACAGTTTATGCGTGTGACATTCTCACTGTTTATGGGTGTGACGTTCTCACTGTTTATGGGTGTGACATTCACACTGTTTATGGGTATGACATTCACACTGTTTATGGGTGTGACGTTCACACTGTTTATGGGTGTGACATTCACACTGTTTATGGGTGTGACATTCTCACTGTTTATGGGAGTGATGTTCTCACTGTTTATGCGTGTGACATTCTCATTGTTTATGGGTGTGATGTTCTCACTGTTATGCGTGTGACATTCTCACTGTTTATGGGTGTGATGTTCTCACTGTTATGGGTGTGACATTCTCACTGATTATGGGTGTGATGTTCTCACTGTTATGGGTGTGACATTCTCACTGATTATGGGTGTGACGTTCTCACTGTTTATGGGTGTGATGTTCTCACTGTTTATGCATGTGACATTCTCACTGTTTATGGGTGTGACGTTCTCACTGTTTATGGGCGTGACTTCTCACTTTTTATGTGTGTGATGTTCACACTGTTTATGGGTGTGACTTCTCACTGTTTATGGGTGTAATGTTGTCACTCTTTATGGGTGTGACGTTCTCACTGTTTATGGGTGTGACGTTCTCACTGTTTATGCATGTGACCTTCTCACTGTTTATGGGAGTGACATTCACAATGTCTATGCTTGTGACTTTCATACTGTTCATGGGTGTGACGTTCGCACTGTTTATGGGTGTGATATTCTCACTGTTTATGTGTGTAATGTTCACACTGTTTATGGTTGTGATTATAACACTGGTTATTGGTGCGATGTTCACACTTTATGGGTGTGACGTTCTCAATGTTTATGGTTGTCAGGTTCTCACTGTTTATGGGTCTGATGTTATCGCAGTTTATGGGAGTGACATTCTCACTGTTTATGGGTGTGATGTTCTCACTGTTTTTGGGTGTGACGTTCACACTCTTTATGTGTGTGACTTCAAACTGATTATGGGTGTGATGTTCACACTCTTTATGTGTGTGACTTCAAACTGATTATGGGTGTGATGTTCACACTCTTTATGGGTGTGATGTTCTCACTGTTTATGTGTGTGACATTCTCACTGTTTCTGGGTGTGACGTTCACACAGTTTTTGGGTGTGATGTTCACACTGTTTATGCGTGTGATGTTCTTACTGTTTATGGGTGTGATGTTCTCACTGTTTATGGGTGTGACATTCTCACTGATTATGGGTGTGATGTTCTCACTGTTATGGGTGTGACATTCTCACTGATTATGGGTGTGACTTTCTCACTGTTAATCGGTGTGATATTATCACTGTATATGGGTGTGATGTTCTCACTGTTTATGGGTGTGACGTTCTAACTGTTTATGCATGTGACCTTCTCACTGTTTATGGGTGTGACGTTCTCACTGTTTATGCATGTGACCTTCTCACAGTTTATGGGTGTGACATTAACACTTTTTATGGGTGTGATATTCTCACTGTTTATGTGTGTAACGTTCACACTGTTTATGGTTGTGATTTTCACATTGGTTATTGGTGCGACGTTCACACTTTATGGGTGTGACGTTCTCAATGTTTATGGTTGTGATGTTCACGCTGTTTATAGGTGTGACGTTCACACTTTATGGGTGTGACATTCTCACTGTTTATGGCTGTGACGTTCTCAATGTTTATGGGTGTCAGTTTCTCACTGTTTATGGGTGTGATGTTCTCACTGTTTATGCGTGTGACATTCTCACTGTTTATGGTTGTGATGTTCACATTCATTATGAGTGTGACTTCTCACTGCTTATGGGTGTGATATTCACATTCTTTATGAGTGTGACTTCTCACTGTTTATTTGTGTGACATTCACACTGTTTATGGGTATGACTTCTCACTTTTTATTGGTGTGATGTTCACACTGTTTATGGGCGTGACTTCACACTGTTTATGGGTGTGATGTTGACACTCTATATGGGTGTGACATTCACACTGTTTATGGGTGTGATGTTCACACTGTTTATGGTGTGATATCCTCACTGTTTATGTGTCTAACGTTCTCAATGTTTATGGTTGCGATGTTCACACTGTTTATCGGTGTGACGTTCACACTTCATGGGTGTGACGTTATCAATGTTTACGGGTGTCAGGTTCTCACTTTTTATGGGTGTGATGTTATCACAGTTTATGCGTGTGACATTCTCACTGTTTATGGGTGTGACGTTCTCACTGTTTATGGGTGTGACATTCACACTGTTTATGGGTATGACATTCACACTGTTTATGGGTGTGACGTTCACACTGTTTATGGGTGTGACATTCACACTGTTTATGGGTGTGACATTCTCACTGTTTATGGGAGTGATGTTCTCACTGTTTATGCGTGTGACATTCTCATTGTTTATGGGTGTGATGTTCTCACTGTTATGCGTGTGACATTCTCACTGTTTATGGGTGTGATGTTCTCACTGTTATGGGTGTGACATTCTCACTGATTATGGGTGTGATGTTCTCACTGTTATGGGTGTGACATTCTCACTGATTATGGGTGTGACGTTCTCACTGTTTATGGGTGTGATGTTCTCACTGTTTATGGGTGTGACGTTCTCACTGTTAATGGGTGTGATATTATCACAGTTTATGGGTGTGACGTTCTCACTCTTTATGGGAGTGATGTTCTCACTGTTTATGCGTGTGACATTCTCATTGATTATGGGTGTGATGCTCTCACTGTTATGGGTGTGACATTCTCACTGATTATGGGTGTGACGTTCTCACGGTTAATCGGTGTGATATTATCACTGTTTATGGGTGTGACGTTCTCAGTGCTTATGGGTGTGACGTTCTCACTGTTTATGCATGTGACCTTCTCACTGTTTATGGGTGTGACATTAACACTGTTTATGGGTGTGATGTTCTCACTGTTTATGGGTGTGACATTCACAATGTTTATGTTTGTGACTTTCACACTGTTCATGGGTGTGGCGTTCACACTGTTTATGGGTGTGATATTCTCACTGTTTATGTGTGTAACGTTCACACTGTTTATGGTTGTGATTTTCACACTGATTATTGGTGCGACGTTCACACTTTATGGGTGTGACGTTCTCAATGTTTATGGTTGTCAGGTTCTCACTGTTTATGGGTCTGATGTTATCGCAGTTTATGGGAGTGACATTCTCACTGTTTATGGGTGTGATGTTCTCACTGTTTATGGGTATGACGTTCTCACTGTTAATGGGTGTGATATTATCACAGTTTATGGGTGTGACGTTCTCACTTTTATGTGTGTGACGTTCTCACTGTTTATGGGTGTGATGTTCACACTCTTTATGTGTGGGACTTCAAACTGATTATGGGTGTGATGTTCACACTGTTTATGGGTGTGACATTCACACTGTTTATGGTTGTGACATTCAAACTGTTTATGGGTGTGACATTCACACTGTTTATGGGTGTGACATTCACACTGTTTATGGGTGTGACATTCACACTGTTTATGGTTGTGACATTCACACTGTTTATGGGTGTGACATTCACACTGTTTATGGGTGTGACATTCACACTGTTTATGGGTGTGACATTCACACTGTTTATGGTTGTGACATTCACACTGTTTATGGGTGTGACGTTCACACTGTTTATGGTGTGATATCCTCACTGTTTATGTGTCTAACGTTCTCAATGTTTATGGTTGCGATGTTCACACTGTTTATGTGTGTGACGTTCACACTTTATGGGTGTGACGTTATCAATGTTTATGGGTGTCAGGTTCTCACAGTTTATGGGTGTAATGTTATCACAGTTTATGCGTGTGACATTCTCACTGTTTATGGGTGTTATGATATCACAGTTTATGGGTGTGATGTTATCACAGTTTATGGGTGTGACATTCTCACTGTTTATGGGAGTGATGTTCTCACTGTTTATGCATGTGACATTCTCACTGATTATGGGTGTGACGTTCTCACTGTTAATCGGTGTGATATTATCACTGTATATGGGTGTGACGTTCTCACTGTTTATGGGTGTGACGTTCTAACTGTTTATGCATGTGACCTTCTCACTGTTTATGGGTGTGACGTTCTCACTGTTTATGCATGTGACCTTCTCACTGTTTATGGGTGCGACGTTCACACTTTATGGGTGTGACGTTCTCAATGTTTATGGTTGTGATGTTCACGCTGTTTATAGGTGTGACGATCACACTTTATGGGTGTGAC
This sequence comes from Isurus oxyrinchus, assembly GCA_026770705.1. Lineage (NCBI taxonomy): Eukaryota > Metazoa > Chordata > Chondrichthyes > Lamniformes > Lamnidae > Isurus > Isurus oxyrinchus. The sequence goes on from JANJGN010000805.1 coordinate 125,052, forward strand.
ATTCTCACTGTTTATGGCTGTGACGTTCTCAATGTTTATGGGTGTCAGTTTCTCACTGTTTATGGGTGTGATGTTATCACAGTTTATGGGTGTGACATTCTTACTGTTTATGGGTGTGACGTTCTCACTGTTTATGCGTGTGACATTCTCACTGTTTATGGTTGTGATGTTCACACTCATTATGAGTGTGACTTCTCACTGCTTATGGGTGTGATATTCACATTCTTTATGAGTGTGACTTCTCACTGTTTATTTGTGTGACGTTCACGCTGTTTATGGGTGTGGCATTCACACTGTTTATGGGTGTGACGTTCTCACTGTTTATGGGCGTGACTTCTCACTTTTTATTGGTGTGATGTTCACACTGCTAATGGGCGTGACTTCACACTGTTTATGGGTGTGATGTTGACACTCTATATGGGTGTGACATTCACACTGTTTATGGGTGTGATGTTCACACTGTTTATGGTGTGATATCCTCACTGTTTATGTGTCTAACGTTCTCAATGTTTATGGTTGCGATGTTCACACTGTTTATCGGTGTGACGTTCACACTTCATGGGTGTGACGTTATCAATGTTTACGGGTGTCAGGTTCTCACTTTTTATGGGTGTGATGTTATCACAGTTTATGCGTGTGACATTCACACTGTTTATGGGTGTGACATTCACACTGTTTATGGGTGTGACATTCACACTGTTTATGGGTGTGACGTTCTCACTGTTTATGGGTGTGACGTTCTCACTGTTTATGGGTGTGACATTCACACTGTTTATGGGTGTGACATTCACACTGTTTATGGGTGTGACGTTCTCACTGTTTATGGGTGTGACATTCACACTGTTTATGGGTGTGACATTCTCACTGTTTATGGGAGTGATGTTCTCACTGTTTATGCGTGTGACATTCTCATTGTTTATGGGTGTGATGTTCTCACTGTTATGCGTGTGACATTCTCACTGTTTATGGGTGTGATGTTCTCACTGTTATGGGTGTGACATTCTCACTGTTTATGGGTGTGATGTTCTCACTGTTATGGGTGTGACATTCTCACTGATTATGGGTGTGATGTTCTCACTGTTATGGGTGTGACATTCTCACTGATTATGGGTGTGACGTTCTCACTGTTTATGGGTGTGATGTTCTCACTGTTTATGGGTGTGACGTTCTCACTGTTAATGGGTGTGATATTATCACAGTTTATGGGTGTGACGTTCTCACTCTTTATGGGAGTGATGTTCTCACTGTTATGGGTGTGACATTCTCACTGTTTATGGGTGTGACGTTCTCAGTGCTTATGGGTGTGACGTTCTCACTGTTTATGCATGTGACCTTCTCACTGTTTATGGTTGTGATGTTCTCACTGTTTATGGGTGTGACATTCACAATGTTTATGTTTGTGACTTTCACACTGTTCATGGGTGTGACGTTCACACTGTTTATGGGTGTGATATTCTCACTGTTTATGTGTGTAACGTTCACACTGTTTATGGTTGTGATTTTCACACTGGTTATTGGTGCGACGTTCACACTTTATGGGTGTGACGTTCTCAATGTTTATGGTTGTCAGGTTCTCACTGTTTATGGGTCTGATGTTATCGCAGTTTATGGGAGTGACATTCTCACTGTTTATGGGTGTGATGTTCTCACTGTTTATGGGTGTGACGTTCTCACTGTTAATGGGTGTGATATTATTACAGTTTATGGGTGTGACGTTCTCACTTTTATGTGTGTGACGTTCTCACTGTTTATGGGTGTGATATTCACACTCTTTATATGTGTGACTTCAAACTGATTATGGGTGTGATGTTGACACTCTATATGGGTGTGACATTCACACTGTTTATGGGTGTGATGTTCACACTGTTTATGGTGTGATATCCTCACTGTTTATGTGTCTAACGTTCTCAATGTTTATGGTAGCGATGTTCACACTGTTTATCGGTGTGACATTCACACTTCATGGGTGTGACGTTATCAATGTTTACGGGTGTCAGGTTCTCACTTTTTATGGGTGTGATGTTATCACAGTTTATGCGTGTGACATTCACACTGTTTATGGGTGTGACATTCACACTGTTTATGGGTGTGACGTTCTCACTGTTTATGGGTGTGACATTCACACTGTTTATGGGTGTGACATTCACACTGTTTATGGGTGTGACGTTCTCACTGTTTATGGGTGTGACGTTCTCACTGTTTATGGGTGTGACATTCACACTGTTTATGGGTGTGACATTCACACTGTTTATGGGTGTGACGTTCTCACTGTTTATGGGTGTGACATTCACACTGTTTATGGGTGTGACATTCTCACTGTTTATGGGAGTGATGTTCTCACTGTTTATGCGTGTGACATTCTCATTGTTTATGGGTGTGATGTTCTCACTGTTATGCGTGTGACATTCTCACTGTTTATGGGTGTGATGTTCTCACTGTTATGGGTGTGACATTCTCACTGATTTTGGGTGTGACGTTCTCACTGTTTATGGGTGTGATGTTCTCACTGTTTATGGGTGTGACGTTCTCACTGTTAATGGGTGTGATATTATCACAGTTTATGGGTGTGACGTTCTCACTCTTTATGGGAGTGATGTTCTCACTGTTTATGCGTGTGACATTCTCATTGATTATGGGTGTGATGTTCTCACTGTTATGGGTGTGACATTCTCACTGATTATGGGTGTGACGTTCTCACGGTTAATCGGTGTGATATTATCACTGTTTATGGGTGTGACGTTCTCAGTGCTTATGGGTGTGACGTTCTCACTGTTTATGCATGTGACCTTCTCACTGTTTATGGGTGTGATGTTCTCACTGTTTATGGGTGTGACATTCACAATGTTTATGTTTGTGACTTTCACACTGTTCATGGGTGTGACGTTCACACTGTTTATGGGTGTGATATTCTCACTGTTTATGTGTGTAACGTTCACACTGTTTATGGTTGTGATTTTCACACTGGTTATTGGTGCGACGTTCACACTTTATGGGTGTGACGTTCTCAATGTTTATGGTTGTCAGGTTCTCACTGTTTATGGGTCTGATGTTATCGCAGTTTATGGGTGTGACGTTCTCACTGTTAATGGGTGTGATATTATTACAGTTTATGGGTGTGACGTTCTCACTTTTATGTGTGTGACGTTCTCACTGTTTATGGGTGTGATATTCACACTCTTTATATGTGTGACTTCAAACTGATTATGGGTGTGATGTTCACACTCTTTATGGTTGTGACATTCACACTGTTTATGGGTGTGACATTCACACTGTTTATGGTTGTGACATTCAAACTGTTTATGGGTGTGACATTCACACTGTTTATGGTTGTGACATTCACACTGTTTATGGGTGTGACATTCACACTGTTTATGGTTGTGACATTCACACTGTTTATGGGTGTGACGTTCACACTGTTTATGGTGTGATATCCTCACTGTTTATGTGTCTAACGTTCTCAATGTTTATGGTTGCGATGTTCACACTGTTTATGGGTGTGATGTTCACACTTTATGGGTGTGACGTTATCAATGTTTATGGGTGTCAGGTTCTCACTGTTTATGGGTGTAATGTTATCACAGTTTATGGGTGTGACATTCTCACTGTTTATGGGTGTGATGATATCACAGTTTATGGGTGTGATGTTATCACAGTTTATGGGTGTGACATTCTCACTGTTTATGGGAGTGATGTTCTCACTGTTTATGCATGTGACATTCTCACTGATTATGGGTGTGATGTTCTCACTGTTATGGGTGTGACATTCTCACTGATTATGGGTGTGACGTTCTCACTGTTAATCGGTGTGATATTATCACTGTATATGGGTGTGACGTTCTCACTGTTTATGGGTGTGACGTTCTAACTGTTTATGCATGTGACCTTCTCACTGTTTATGGGTGTGACATTAACACTTTTTATGGGTGTGATATTCTCACTGTTTATGTGTGTAACGTTCACACTATTTATGGTTGTGATTTTCACACTGGTTATTGGGGCGACGTTCACACTTTATGGGTGTGACGTTCTCAATGTTTATGGTTGTGATGTTCACTCTGTTTATAGGTGTGACGTTCACACTTTATGGGTGTGACATTCTCACTGTTTATGGCTGTGACGTTCTCAATGTTTATGGGTGTCAGTTTCTCACTGTTTATGGGTGTGATGTTATCACAGTTTATGGGTGTGACATTCTTACTGTTTATGGGTGTGACGTTCTCACTGTTTATGCGTGTGACATTCTCACTGTTTATGGTTGTGATGTTCACACTCATTATGAGTGTGACTTCTCACTGCTTATGGGTGTGATATTCACATTCTTTATGAGTGTGACTTCTCACTGTTTATTTGTGTGACGTTCACGCTGTTTATGGGTGTGACATTCTAACTGTTTATGGATGTGACATTCTCACTATTTATGGGTGTGACGTTCTCACTGTTTATGCGTGTGACATTCTCACTGTTTATGCGTGTGACATTCTCACTGTTTATGGTTGTGATGTTCACACTCATTATGAGTGTGACTTCTCACTGCTTATGGGTGTGATATTCACATTCTTTATGAGTGTGACTTCTCACTGTTTATTTGTGTGACGTTCACGCTGTTTATGGGTGTGACATTCTAACTGTTTATGGTTGTGGCATTCACACTATTTATGGGTGTGACGTTCTCACTGTTTATGGGCGTGAATTCTCACTTTTTATTGGTGTGATGTTCACACTGTTTATGGGCGTGACTTCACACTGTTTATGGGTGTGATGTTGACACTCTATATGGGTGTGACATTCACTCTGTTTATGGGTGTGATGTTCACACTGTTTATGGTGTGATATCCTCACTGTTTATGTGTCTAACGTTCTCAATGTTTATGGTTGCGATGTTCACACTGTTTATCGGTGTGCCGTTCACACTTCATGGGTGTGACGTTATCAATGTTTACGGGTGTCAGGTTCTGACTGTTTATGGATGTGATGTTATCGCAGTTTATGCGTGTGACATTCTCACTGTTTATGGGTGTGACGTTCTCACTGTTTATGGGTGTGACATTCACACTGTTTATGGTTGTGACATTCACACTGTTTATGGGTGTGACGTTCTCACTGTTTATGGGTGTGACATTCACACTGTTTATGGGTGTGACATTCTCACTGTTTATGGGAGTGATGTTCTCACTGTTTATGCGTGTGACATTCTCATTGTTTATGGGTGTGATGTTCTCACTGTTTATGGGTGTGAGGTTCTCACTGTTATGGGTGTGACATTCTCACTGTTTATGGGTGTGATGTTCTCACTGTTATGGGTGTGACATTCTCACTGATTATGGGTGTGATGTTCTCACTGTTATGGGTGTGACATTCTCACTGATTATGGGTGTGACGTTCTCACTGTTTATGGGTGTGAGGTTCTCACTGTTTATGGGTGTGATGTTCTCACAGTTTATGGGTGTAACGTTCTCACTGTTAATGGGTGTGATATTATCACAGTTTATGGGTGTGACGTTCTCACTTTTATGTGTGTGACGTTCTCACTCTTTATGGGAGTGATGTTCTCACTGTTTATGCGTGTGACATTCTCATTGATTATGGGTGTGATGTTCTCACTGTTATGGGTGTGACATTCTCACTGATTATGGGTGTGACGTTCTCACGGTTAATCGGTGTGATATTATCACTGTTTATGGGTGTGACGTTCTCAGTGCTTATGGGTGTGACGTTCTCACTGTTTATGCATGTGACCTTCTCACTGTTTATGGGTGTGATGTTCTCACTGTTTATGGGTGTGACATTCACAATGTTTATGTTTGTGACTTTCACACTGTTCATGGGTGTGACGTTCACACTGTTTATGGGTGTGATATTCTCACTGTTTATGTGTGTAACGTTCACACTGTTTATGGTTGTGATTTTCACACTGGTTATTGGTGCGACGTTCACACTTTATGGGTGTGACGTTCTCAATGTTTATGGTTGTCAGGTTCTCACTGTTTATGGGTCTGATGTTATCGCAGTTTATGGGTGTGACGTTCTCACTGTTAATGGGTGTGATATTATTACAGTTTATGGGTGTGACGTTCTCACTTTTATGTGTGTGACGTTCTCACTGTTTATGGGTGTGATATTCACACTCTTTATATGTGTGACTTCAAACTGATTATGGGTGTGATGTTCACACTCTTTATGGTTGTGACATTCACACTGTTTATGGGTGTGACATTCACACTGTTTATGGTTGTGACATTCAAACTGTTTATGGGTGTGACATTCACACTGTTTATGGTTGTGACATTCACACTGTTTATGGGTGTGACATTCACACTGTTTATGGGTGTGACATTCACACTGTTTATGGGTGTGACGTTCACACTGTTTATGGTGTGATATCCTCACTGTTTATGTGTCTAACGTTCTCAATGTTTATGGTTGCGATGTTCACACTGTTTATGGGTGTGATGTTCACACTTTATGGGTGTGACGTTATCAATGTTTATGGGTGTCAGGTTCTCACTGTTTATGGGTGTAATGTTATCACAGTTTATGGGTGTGACATTCTCACTGTTTATGGGTGTGATGATATCACAGTTTATGGGTGTGATGTTCACACTGTTTATGGGTGTGACGTTCACACTGTTTATGGTGTGATATCCTCACTGTTTATGTGTCTAACGTTCTCAATGTTTATGGTTGCGATGTTCACACTGTTTATGGGTGTGATGTTCACACTTTATGGGTGTGACGTTATCAATGTTTATGGGTGTCAGGTTCTCACTGTTTATGGGTGTAATGTTATCACAGTTTATGGGTGTGACATTCTCACTGTTTATGGGTGTGATGATATCACAGTTTATGGGTGTGATGTTATCACAGTTTATGGGTGTGACATTCTCACTGTTTATGGGAGTGATGTTCTCACTGTTTATGCATGTGACATTCTCACTGATTATGGGTGTGATGTTCTCACTGTTATGGGTGTGACATTCTCACTGATTATGGGTGTGACGTTCTCACTGTTAATCGGTGTGATATTATCACTGTATATGGGTGTGACGTTCTCACTGTTTATGGGTGTGACGTTCTAACTGTTTATGCATGTGACCTTCTCACTGTTTATGGGTGTGACATTAACACTTTTTATGGGTGTGATATTCTCACTGTTTATGTGTGTAACGTTCACACTGTTTATGGTTGTGATTTTCACACTGGTTATTGGGGCGACGTTCACACTTTATGGGTGTGACGTTCTCAATGTTTATGGTTGTGATGTTCACTCTGTTTATAGGTGTGACGTTCACACTTTATGGGTGTGACATTCTCACTGTTTATGGCTGTGACGTTCTCAATGTTTATGGGTGTCAGTTTCTCACTGTTTATGGGTGTGATGTTATCACAGTTTATGGGTGTGACATTCTTACTGTTTATGGGTGTGACGTTCTCACTGTTTATGCGTGTGACATTCTCACTGTTTATGGTTGTGATGTTCACACTCATTATGAGTGTGACTTCTCACTGCTTATGGGTGTGATATTCACATTCTTTATGAGTGTGACTTCTCACTGTTTATTTGTGTGACGTTCACGCTGTTTATGGGTGTGACATTCTAACTGTTTATGGATGTGACATTCTCACTATTTATGGGTGTGACGTTCTCACTGTTTATGCGTGTGACATTCTCACTGTTTATGCGTGTGACATTCTCACTGTTTATGGTTGTGATGTTCACACTCATTATGAGTGTGACTTCTCACTGCTTATGGGTGTGATATTCACATTCTTTATGAGTGTGACTTCTCACTGTTTATTTGTGTGACGTTCACGCTGTTTATGGGTGTGACATTCTAACTGTTTATGGTTGTGGCATTCACACTATTTATGGGTGTGACGTTCTCACTGTTTATGGGCGTGAATTCTCACTTTTTATTGGTGTGATGTTCACACTGTTTATGGGCGTGACTTCACACTGTTTATGGGTGTGATGTTGACACTCTATATGGGTGTGACATTCACACTGTTTATGGGTGTGATGTTCACACTGTTTATGGTGTGATATCCTCACTGTTTATGTGTCTAACGTTCTCAATGTTTATGGTTGCGATGTTCACACTGTTTATCGGTGTGCCGTTCACACTTCATGGGTGTGACGTTATCAATGTTTACGGGTGTCAGGTTCTGACTGTTTATGGATGTGATGTTATCGCAGTTTATGCGTGTGACATTCTCACTGTTTATGGGTGTGACGTTCTCACTGTTTATGGGTGTGACATTCACACTGTTTATGGTTGTGACATTCACACTGTTTATGGGTGTGACGTTCTCACTGTTTATGGGTGTGACATTCACACTGTTTATGGGTGTGACATTCTCACTGTTTATGGGAGTGATGTTCTCACTGTTTATGCGTGTGACATTCTCATTGTTTATGGGTGTGATGTTCTCACTGTTTATGGGTGTGAGGTTCTCACTGTTATGGGTGTGACATTCTCACTGTTTATGGGTGTGATGTTCTCACTGTTATGGGTGTGACATTCTCACTGATTATGGGTGTGATGTTCTCACTGTTATGGGTGTGACATTCTCACTGATTATGGGTGTGACGTTCTCACTGTTTATGGGTGTGAGGTTCTCACTGTTTATGGGTGTGATGTTCTCACAGTTTATGGGTGTAACGTTCTCACTGTTAATGGGTGTGATATTATCACAGTTTATGGGTGTGACGTTCTCACTTTTATGTGTGTGACGTTCTCACTGTTTATGGGTGTGATATTCACACTCTTTATATGTGTGACTTCAAACTGATTATGGGTGTGATGTTCACACTCTTTATGAGTGTGACGTTCTCACTGTTTATGTGTGTGACATTCTCACTGTTTATGGGTGTGACGTTCACACAGTTTTTGCGTGTGATGTTCACACTGTTTATGCGTGTGATGTTCTTACTGTTTATTGGTGTTATGTTCTCACTGTTTAGGTGTGTAATTTTCTCACTGTTTATGGGTGTGACATTCTCACTGTTTATGGGTGTGACATTCTCACTGTTTATGGTTCTGATGTTCTCACTCTTTATGGGTGTGACGTTCACACTGTTTTTGTTTGTGACTTCTCACTGTTTTGGTTGAAATGGTTTCACTGTTTATGGGTGTGACGTTCACACTGTTTATGAGTGAGATGTTCTGACTGTTTCTGGGTTTAACATTCTAACTCTTTATGAGTGTTATGGGTGTTATGTTCTCACTGTTTAGGTGTGTAATGTTCTCACGGTTTATGGGTGTAACATTCTCACTGTTTATGGGTGTGACATTATCACTGTTTATGGGTGTGATGTTCTCACTGTTTATGGGTGTGACATTCACACTGTTTATGGTTGTGACATTCACACTGTTTATGGGTGTGACGTTTACACTGTTTATGAGTGTGATGTTCTCACTGTTTATGTGTGTAACGTTCTCACTGATTACGGGTGTGACGTTCTCACTGTTATGGGTGTGACATTCTCACTGATTATGTGTGTGACGTTCTCACTGTTAATCGGTGTGATATTATCACTGTTTATGGGTGTGACCTTCTCACTGTTTATGGGTGTGACATTAACACTGTTTATGGGTGTGATGTTCTCACTGTTTATGGGTGTGACATTCACAATGTTTATGCTTGTGACTTTCACACAGTTCATGGGTGTGACGTTCACACTGTTTATGGGTGTGATATTCTCACTGTTTATGTGTGTAACGTTCACACTGTTTATGGTTGTAATTTTCACACAGGTTATTGGTGCAACGTTCACACTTTATGGGTGTGACGTTCTCAATGTTTATGGTTGTCAGGTTCTCACTGTTTATGTGTCTGATGTTATCGCAGTTTATGGGAGTGACATTCTCACTGTTTATGGGTGTGACGTTCTCACTGTTTACATGTGACATTCTCACTGTTTACGGGTGTGATGTTCTCACTGTTTATGGGCGTGACGTTTTCACTGTTAATGGGTGTGATATTATCAGAGTTTATGGGTGTGACGTTCTCACTTTTATGTGTGTGACGTTCTCACTGTTTATGGGTGTGACGTTCACACTTTATGGGTGTGACATTCTCACTGTTTATGGCTGTGACGTTCTCAATGTTTATGGGTGTCAGTTTCTCACTGTTTATGGGTGTGATGTTATCACAGTTTATGGGTGTGACATTCTTACTGTTTATGGGTGTGACGTTCTCACTGTTTATGCGTGTGACATTCTCACTGTTTATGGTTGTGATGTTCACACTCATTATGAGTGTGACTTCTCACTGCTTATGGGTGTGATATTCACATTCTTTATGAGTGTGACTTCTCACTGCTTATTTGTGTGACGTTCACGCTGTTTATGGGTGTGACATTCACACTGTTTATGGGTGTGACGTTCTCACTGTTTATGGGCGTGACTTCTCACTTTTTATTGGTGTGATGTTCACACTGTTTATGGGTGTGACTTCTCACTGTTTATGGGTGTGATGTTGACACTCTATATGGGTGTGACATTCACTCTGTTTATGGGTGTGATGTTCACACTGTTTATGGTGTGATATCCTCACTGTTTATGTGTCTAACGTTCTCAATGTTTATGGTTGCGATGTTCACACTGTTTATGGGTGTGACGTACACACTTTATGGGTGTGACGTTATCAATGTTTACGGGTGTCAGGTTCTCACTTTTTATGGGTGTGATGTTATCACAGTTTATGCGTGTGACATTCTCACTGTTTATGGGTGTGACGTTCTCACTGTTTATGGGTGTGACATTCACACTGTTTATGGGTGTGATATTCACACTGTTTATGGGTGTGACGTTCTCACTGTTTGTGGGTGTGACATTCACACTGTTTATGGGTGTGACATTCTCACTGTTTATGGGAGTGATGTTCTCACTGTTTATGCGTGTGACATTCTCATTGTTTATGGGTGTGATGTTCTCACTGTTATGCGTGTGACATTCTCACTGTTTATGGGTGTGATGTTCTCACTGTTATGGGTGTGACATTCTCACTTGTTATGGGTGTGATGTTCTCACTGTTATGGGTGTGACATTCTCACTGATTATGGGTGTGATGTTCTCACTGTAATGGGTGTGACATTCTCACTGATTATGGGTGTGACGTTCTCACTGTTTATGGGTGTGATGTTCTCACTGTTTATGCGTGTGACGTTCTCACTGTTAATGGGTGTGATATTATCACAGTTTATGGGTGTGATGTTCTCACTTTAATGTGTGTGACGTTCTCACTGTTTATGGGTGTGATGTTCACACTCTTTATGAGTGTGACATTCTCACTGTTTATGTGTGTGACATTCTCACTGTTTATGGGTGTGACGTTCACACAGTTTTTGGGTGTGATGTTCACACTGTTTATGCGTGTGATGTTCTTACTGTTTATTGGTGTTATGTTCTCACTGTTTAGGTGTGTAATTTTCTCACTGTTTATGGGTGTGACATTCTCACTGTTAATGGGTGTGACATTCTCACTGTTTATGGTTGTGATGTTCTCACTGTTTATGGATGTGATGTTCACACTGTTTATGGGTGTGTCGTTCTCACTGTTTATGGGTGTGACATTCTCACTGTTTATGGGTGTGACGTTCACACAGTTTTTGGGTGTGATGTTCACACTGTTTATGCGTGTGATGTTCTTACTGTTTATTGGTGTTATGTTCTCACTGTTTAGGTGTGTAATTTTCTCACTGTTTATGGGTGTGACATTCTCACTGTTAATGGGTGTGACATTCTCACTGTATATGGTTGTGATGTTCTCACTCTTTATGGGTGTGACGTTCACACTGTTTTTGTTTGTGACTTCTCACTGTTTTGGTTGAAATGGTTTCACTGTTTATGCGTGTGACGTTCACACTGTCTATGGGTGTGATGTTCACACTGTTTTTGGGTGTGATGTTCTCACATTCTAACTCTTTATGAGTGTGACATTCACACTGTTTAAGGTTGTGATGTTCATACTGTTTATGGGTGTGACATTTTCACTGTTTATGGGTGTGATGTTCTCACTGTTTATGGGTGTGACATTCACACTGTTTATGGTTGTGACATTCACACTGTTTATGGGTGTGACGTTCACACTGTTTATGAGTGTGATGTTCTCACTGTTTATGTGTGTAACGTTCTCACTGATTATGGGTGTGATGTTCTCACTGTTATGGGTGTGACATTCTCGCTGATTATGTGTGTGACGTTCTCACTGTTAACCGCTGTGATATTATCACTGTTTATGGGTGTGACGTTCTCACTGTTTATGGGTGTGACGTTCTCACTGTTTATGCATGTGACCTTCTCACTGTTTATGGGTGTGACATTAACACTGTTTATGGGTGTGATGTTCTCACTGTTTATGGGTGTGACATTCACAATGTTTATGCTTGTGACTTTCACACTGTTCATGGGTGTGACGTTCACACTGTTTATGGGTGTGATATTCTCACTGTTTATGTGTGTAACGTTCACACTGTTTATGGTTGTGATTTACACACAGGTTATTGGTGCGACATTCACACTTTATGGTTGTGACGTTCTCAATGTTTATGGTTGTCAGGTTCTCACTGTTTATGTGTCTGATGTTATCGCAGTTTATGGGAGTGATATTCTCACTGTTTACGGGTGTGATGTTCTCACTGTTTATGGGCGTGACGTTTTCACTGTTAATGGGTGTGATATTATCAGAGTTTATGGGTGTGACGTTCTCACTTTTATGTGTGTGACGTTCTCACTGTTTATGGGTGTGACGTTCACACTCTTTATGTGTGTGACTTCAAACTGATTCTGGGTGTGATGTTCACACTCTTTACGTGTGTGACTTCAAACTGATTATGGGTGTGATGTTCACACTCTTTATGAGTGTGACTTCTCACTGCTTATGGGTCTGATATTCACACTCTTTATGGGTGTGACGTTTTCACTGTTTATGTGCGTGACATTCTCACTGTTCATGGGTGTGACGTTCACACAGTTTTTGGGTGTGATGTTCACACTGTTTATGCGTGTGATGTTCTTACTGTTTATTGGTGTTATGTTCTCACTGTTTAGGTGTGTAATGTTCTCACTGTTTATGGGTGTGACATTCTCACTGTTTATGGGTGTGACATTCTCACTGTTTATGGTTGTGATGTTCTCACTGTTTTGGTTGAAATGGTTTCACTGTTTATGCGTGTGACGTTCACACTGTTTATGGGTGTGATGTTCGCACTGTTTTTGGGTGTGATATTCTCACTGTTTATGAGTGAGATGTTCTGACTGTTTCTGGGTTTAACATTCTAACTGTTTATGAGTGTGATGTTCACACTGTTTAAGGTTGTGATGTTCACACTGTTTATGGGTGTGACGTTCTCAATGTTTATGGGTGTCAGGTTCTCACTGTTTATGGGTGTTATGTTCTCACTGTTTAGGTGTGTAATGTTCTCACTGTTTATGGGTGTGATGTTCTCACTGTTTATGGGTGTGACATTCACACTGTTTATGGTTGTGACATTCACACTGTTTATGTGTGTGACGTTCTCACTGTTTATGGGAGTGATGTTCTCACTGTTTATGTGTGTGACGTTCTCACTGTTTATGGGTGTGATGTTCACACTCTTTATGAGTGTGACTTCTCTCTGTTTATGGGTGTGATGTTCACATTCTTTATGTTTGTGACGTTCTCACTGTTCATGGATGTGACGTTCACACTGTTTATGGGTGCGATGATCTCACTGTTTCTGGGTTTAACATTCTCACTGTTTATGAGTTTGACGTTCACACTGTTTATGGTTGTGATGTTCACGCTGTTTATAGGTGTGACGTTCACACTTTATGGGTGTGACATTCTCACTGTTTATGGGTGTGACGTTCTCAATGTTTATGGGTGTCAGGTTCTCACTGTTTATGGGTGTGATGTTATCACAGTTTATGGGTGTGACATTCTCACTGTTTATGGGTGTGACATTCTCACTGTTTATGCGTGTGACATTCTCACTGTTTATGGTAGTGATGTTCACACTCATTATGAGTGTGACTGCTCACTGCTTATGGGTGTGATATTCACATTCTTTATGAGTGTGACTTCTCACTGTTTATTTGTGCGACGTTCACGCTGTTTATGGGTGTGACGTTCTCACTGTTTATGGGCGTGACTTCTCACTTTTTATGGGTGTGATGTTCACACTGTTTATGGGTGTGACATCTCACTGTTTATGGGTGTGATGTTGACACTCTATATGGGTGTGACGTTCTCACTGTTTATGGGAGTCACGTTCTCACTGTTTATGGGTGTGACGTTCTCACTGTTTATGGGTGTGACATTTACACTGTTTATGGTTGTGACATTCACACTGTTTATGGGTGTGACATTCACACCGTTTATGAGTGTGATGTTCTCACTGTTTATGTGTGTAACGTTCTCACTGATTATGGGTGTGATGTTCTCACTGTTATGGGTGTGACATTCTCACTGATTATGTGTGTGACGTTCTAACTGTTAACCGGTGTGATATTATCACTGTTTATGGGTGTGACGTTCTCACTGTTTATGGGTGTGACGTTCTCACTGTTTATGCATGTGACCTTCTCACTGTTTATGGGTGTGACATTAACACTGTTTATGGGTGTGATGTTCTCACTGTTTATGGGTGTGACATTCACACTGTTTATGGTTGTGACATTCACACTGTTTATGTGTGTGACGTTCTCACTGTTTATGGGAGTGATGTTCTCACTGTTTATGTGTGTGACGTTCTCACTGTTTATGGGTGTGATGTTCACACTCTTTATGAGTGTGACTTCTCTCTGTTTATGGGTGTGATGTTCACATTCTTTATGTTTGTGACGTTCTCACTGTTCATGGATGTGACGTTCACACTGTTTATGGGTGCGATGATCTCACTGTTTCTGGGTTTAACATTCTCACTGTTTATGAGTTTGACGTTCACACTGTTTATGGTTGTGATGTTCACGCTGTTTATAGGTGTGACGTTCACACTTTATGGGTGTGACATTCTCACTGTTTATGGGTGTGACGTTCTCAATGTTTATGGGTGTCAGGTTCTCACTGTTTATGGGTGTGATGTTATCACAGTTTATGGGTGTGACATTCTCACTGTTTATGGGTGTGACATTCTCACTGTTTATGCGTGTGACATTCTCACTGTTTATGGTAGTGATGTTCACACTCATTATGAGTGTGACTTCTCACTGCTTATGGGTGTGATATTCACATTCTTTATGAGTGTGACTTCTCACTGTTTATTTGTGCGACGTTCACGCTGTTTATGGGTGTGACGTTCTCACTGTTTATGGGCGTGACTTCTCACTTTTTATGGGTGTGATGTTCACACTGTTTATGGGTGTGACATCTCACTGTTTATGGGTGTGATGTTGACACTCTATATGGGTGTGACGTTCTCACTGTTTATGGGAGTCACGTTCTCACTGTTTATGGGTGTGACGTTCTCACTGTTTATGGGTGTGACATTTACACTGTTTATGGTTGTGACATTCACACTGTTTATGGGTGTGACATTCACACCGTTTATGAGTGTGATGTTCTCACTGTTTATGTGTGTAACGTTCTCACTGATTATGGGTGTGATGTTCTCACTGTTATGGGTGTGACATTCTCACTGATTATGTGTGTGACGTTCTAACTGTTAACCGGTGTGATATTATCACTGTTTATGGGTGTGACGTTCTCACTGTTTATGGGTGTGACGTTCTCACTGTTTATGCATGTGACCTTCTCACTGTTTATGGGTGTGACATTAACACTGTTTATGGGTGTGATGTTCTCACTGTTTATGGGTGTGACATTCACAATGTTTATGCTTGTGACTTTCACACTGTTCATGGGTGTGACGTTCACACTGTTTATGGGTGTGATATTCTCACTGTTTATGTGTGTAACGTTCACACTGTTTATGGTTGTGATTTTCACACAGGTTATTGGTGCGACGTTCACACTTTATGGGTGTGACGTTCTCAATGTTTATGGTTGTCAGGTTCTCACTGTTTATGTGTCTGATGTTATCGCAGTTTATGGGAGTGATATTCTCACTGTTTACGGGTGTGATGTTCTCACTGTTTATGGGCGTGACGTTTTCACTGTTAATGGGTGTGATATTATCAGAGTTTATGGGTGTGACGTTCTCACTTTTATGTGTGTGACGTTCTCACTGTTTATGAGTGTGACGTTCTCACTGTTTATGCATCTGATGTTGCCATAATTTATGGGTGTGACGTTCGCAATCTTTATGAGTGTGACGTTCTCACTGTTTATGGGTGTGACGTTCTCACTATTTATTGGCGTGACTTCTCACTGTTTATGGGTGTGATTTTCACACTGTTTTTGGAAGTGACTTCACACTGTTTATGGGCGTGATTTTCTCACTGTTCATGGGTGTGATGTTATCATTGTTTATAGGTCTGACGTTCACACTGTTTTTGGTAGGGACATCTCACTGTTTTTGGTTGAGATGTTCTCACGGTTTATTGGTGTGACGTTCTCACTGTTTATGTGTTTGACTTTCTGATTGTTTATGGGTGTGATGTTCCCACTCTTTATGAGTGTGACTTCTCACTGCTTATGGGTCTGATATTCACACTCTTTATGAGTGTGACTTCTCACTGTTTATGAGTGTGACATTCACACTGTTTATTGGTGTGACATTCTCACTTTTTATGGGTGTGATGTTCTCTCTGTTTATGGGTGTGACGTTCACACTGTTTATGGGTGTGATGTTCTCACTGTTTCTGGGTTTAACATTCTCACTGTTTATGAGTGTGATGTTCACACTGTTTATGGTTGTGACGGTCACACTGTTTATGGGTGTGACGTTCACACTTTATGGGTGTGACGTTCTCAATGTTTATGGGTGTCAGGTTCTCCCTGTTTATGTGTCTGATGTTATCGCAGTTTATGGGAGTGACATTCTCACTGTTTATGGGTGTGACGTTCTCACTGTTTACATGTGACATTCTCACTGTTTACGGGTGTGATGTTCTCACTGTTTATGGGCGTGACGTTTTCACTGTTAATGGGTGTGATATTATCAGAGTTTATGGGTGTGACGTTCTCACTTTTATGTGTGTGACGTTCTCACTGTTTATGGGTGTGACGTTCACACTTTATGGGTGTGACATTCTCACTGTTTATGGCTGTGACGTTCTCAATGTTTATGGGTGTCAGTTTCTCACTGTTTATGGGTGTGATGTTATCACAGTTTATGGGTGTGACATTCTTACTGTTTATGGGTGTGACGTTCTCACTGTTTATGCGTGTGACATTCTCACTGTTTATGGTTGTGATGTTCACACTCATTATGAGTGTGACTTCTCACTGCTTATGGGTGTGACGTTCACGCTGTTTATGGGTGTGACATTCACACTGTTTATGGGTGTGACGTTCTCACTGTTTATGGGCGTGACTTCTCACTTTTTATTGGTGTGATGTTCACACTGTTTATGGGTGTGACTTCTCACTGTTTATGGGTGTGATGTTGACACTCTATATGGGTGTGACATTCACTCTGTTTATGGGTGTGATGTTCACACTGTTTATGGTGTGATATCCTCACTGTTTATGTGTCTAACGTTCTCAATGTTTATGGTTGCGATGTTCACACTGTTTATGGGTGTGACGTACACACTTTATGGGTGTGACGTTATCAATGTTTACGGGTGTCAGGTTCTCACTTTTTATGGGTGTGATGTTATCACAGTTTATGCGTGTGACATTCTCACTGTTTATGGGTGTGACGTTCTCACTGTTTATGGGTGTGACATTCACACTGTTTATGGGTGTGATATTCACACTGTTTATGGGTGTGACGTTCTCACTGTTTGTGGGTGTGACATTCACACTGTTTATGGGTGTGACATTCTCACTGTTTATGGGAGTGATGTTCTCACTGTTTATGCGTGTGACATTCTCATTGTTTATGGGTGTGATGTTCTCACTGTTATGCGTGTGACATTCTCACTGTTTATGGGTGTGATGTTCTCACTGTTATGGGTGTGACATTCTCACTTGTTATGGGTGTGATGTTCTCACTGTTATGGGTGTGACATTCTCACTGATTATGGGTGTGATGTTCTCACTGTAATGGGTGTGACATTCTCACTGATTATGGGTGTGACGTTCTCACTGTTTATGGGTGTGATGTTCTCACTGTTTATGCGTGTGACGTTCTCACTGTTAATGGGTGTGATATTATCACAGTTTATGGGTGTGATGTTCTCACTTTAATGTGTGTGACGTTCTCACTGTTTATGGGTGTGATGTTCACACTCTTTATGAGTGTGACATTCTCACTGTTTATGTGTGTGACATTCTCACTGTTTATGGGTGTGACGTTCACACAGTTTTTGGGTGTGATGTTCACACTGTTTATGCGTGTGATGTTCTTACTGTTTATTGGTGTTATGTTCTCACTGTTTAGGTGTGTAATTTTCTCACTGTTTATGGGTGTGACATTCTCACTGTTAATGGGTGTGACATTCTCACTGTTTATGGTTGTGATGTTCTCACTGTTTATGGATGTGATGTTCACACTGTTTATGGGTGTGTCGTTCTCACTGTTTATGGGTGTGACATTCTCACTGTTTATGGGTGTGACGTTCACACAGTTTTTGGGTGTGATGTTCACACTGTTTATGCGTGTGATGTTCTTACTGTTTATTGGTGTTATGTTCTCACTGTTTAGGTGTGTAATTTTCTCACTGTTTATGGGTGTGACATTCTCACTGTTAATGGGTGTGACATTCTCACTGTATATGGTTGTGATGTTCTCACTCTTTATGGGTGTGACGTTCACACTGTTTTTGTTTGTGACTTCTCACTGTTTTGGTTGAAATGGTTTCACTGTTTATGCGTGTGACGTTCACACTGTCTATGGGTGTGATGTTCACACTGTTTTTGGGTGTGATGTTCTCACATTCTAACTCTTTATGAGTGTGACATTCACACTGTTTAAGGTTGTGATGTTCATACTGTTTATGGGTGTGACATTTTCACTGTTTATGGGTGTGATGTTCTCACTGTTTATGGGTGTGACATTCACACTGTTTATGGTTGTGACATTCACACTGTTTATGGGTGTGACGTTCACACTGTTTATGAGTGTGATGTTCTCACTGTTTATGTGTGTAACGTTCTCACTGATTATGGGTGTGATGTTCTCACTGTTATGGGTGTGACATTCTCGCTGATTATGTGTGTGACGTTCTCACTGTTAACCGCTGTGATATTATCACTGTTTATGGGTGTGACGTTCTCACTGTTTATGGGTGTGACGTTCTCACTGTTTATGCATGTGACCTTCTCACTGTTTATGGGTGTGACATTAACACTGTTTATGGGTGTGATGTTCTCACTGTTTATGGGTGTGACATTCACAATGTTTATGCTTGTGACTTTCACACTGTTCATGGGTGTGACGTTCACACTGTTTATGGGTGTGATATTCTCACTGTTTATGTGTGTAACGTTCACACTGTTTATGGTTGTGATTTACACACAGGTTATTGGTGCGACATTCACACTTTATGGTTGTGACGTTCTCAATGTTTATGGTTGTCAGGTTCTCACTGTTTATGTGTCTGATGTTATCGCAGTTTATGGGAGTGATATTCTCACTGTTTACGGGTGTGATGTTCTCACTGTTTATGGGCGTGACGTTTTCACTGTTAATGGGTGTGATATTATCAGAGTTTATGGGTGTGACGTTCTCACTTTTATGTGTGTGACGTTCTCACTGTTTATGGGTGTGACGTTCACACTCTTTATGTGTGTGACTTCAAACTGATTCTGGGTGTGATGTTCACACTCTTTACGTGTGTGACTTCAAACTGATTATGGCTGTGATGTTCACACTCTTTATGAGTGTGACTTCTCACTGCTTATGGGTCTGATATTCACACTCTTTATGGGTGTGACGTTTTCACTGTTTATGTGCGTGACATTCTCACTGTTCATGGGTGTGACGTTCACACAGTTTTTGGGTGTGATGTTCACACTGTTTATGCGTGTGATGTTCTTACTGTTTATTGGTGTTATGTTCTCACTGTTTAGGTGTGTAATGTTCTCACTGTTTATGGGTGTGACATTCTCACTGTTTATGGGTGTGACATTCTCACTGTTTATGGTTGTGACGTTCTCACTGTTTTGGTTGAAATGGTTTCACTGTTTATGCGTGTGACGTTCACACTGTTTATGGGTGTGATGTTCGCACTGTTTTTGGGTGTGATATTCTCACTGTTTATGAGTGAGATGTTCTGACTGTTTCTGGGTTTAACATTCTAACTGTTTATGAGTGTGATGTTCACACTGTTTAAGGTTGTGATGTTCACACTGTTTATGGGTGTGACGTTCTCAATGTTTATGGGTGTCAGGTTCTCACTGTTTATGGGTGTTATGTTCTCACTGTTTAGGTGTGTAATGTTCTCACTGTTTATGGGTGTGATGTTCTCACTGTTTATGGGTGTGACATTCACACTGTTTATGGTTGTGACATTCACACTGTTTATGTGTGTGACGTTCTCACTGTTTATGGGAGTGATGTTCTCACTGTTTATGTGTGTGACGTTCTCACTGTTTATGGGTGTGATGTTCACACTCTTTATGAGTGTGACTTCTCTCTGTTTATGGGTGTGATGTTCACATTCTTTATGTTTGTGACGTTCTCACTGTTCATGGATGTGACGTTCACACTGTTTATGGGTGCGATGATCTCACTGTTTCTGGGTTTAACATTCTCACTGTTTATGAGTTTGACGTTCACACTGTTTATGGTTGTGATGTTCACGCTGTTTATAGGTGTGACGTTCACACTTTATGGGTGTGACATTCTCACTGTTTATGGGTGTGACGTTCTCAATGTTTATGGGTGTCAGGTTCTCACTGTTTATGGGTGTGATGTTATCACAGTTTATGGGTGTGACATTCTCACTGTTTATGGGTGTGACATTCTCACTGTTTATGCGTGTGACATTCTCACTGTTTATGGTAGTGATGTTCACACTCATTATGAGTGTGACTTCTCACTGCTTATGGGTGTGATATTCACATTCTTTATGAGTGTGACTTCTCACTGTTTATTTGTGCGACGTTCACGCTGTTTATGGGTGTGACGTTCTCACTGTTTATGGGCGTGACTTCTCACTTTTTATGGGTGTGATGTTCACACTGTTTATGGGTGTGACATCTCACTGTTTATGGGTGTGATGTTGACACTCTATATGGGTGTGACGTTCTCACTGTTTATGGGAGTCACGTTCTCACTGTTTATGGGTGTGACGTTCTCACTGTTTATGGGTGTGACATTTACACTGTTTATGGTTGTGACATTCACACTGTTTATGGGTGTGACATTCACACCGTTTATGAGTGTGATGTTCTCACTGTTTATGTGTGTAACGTTCTCACTGATTATGGGTGTGATGTTCTCACTGTTATGGGTGTGACATTCTCACTGATTATGTGTGTGACGTTCTAACTGTTAACCGGTGTGATATTATCACTGTTTATGGGTGTGACGTTCTCACTGTTTATGGGTGTGACGTTCTCACTGTTTATGCATGTGACCTTCTCACTGTTTATGGGTGTGACATTAACACTGTTTATGGGTGTGATGTTCTCACTGTTTATGGGTGTGACATTCACACTGTTTATGGTTGTGACATTCACACTGTTTATGTGTGTGACGTTCTCACTGTTTATGGGAGTGATGTTCTCACTGTTTATGTGTGTGACGTTCTCACTGTTTATGGGTGTGATGTTCACACTCTTTATGAGTGTGACTTCTCTCTGTTTATGGGTGTGATGTTCACATTCTTTATGTTTGTGACGTTCTCACTGTTCATGGATGTGACGTTCACACTGTTTATGGGTGCGATGATCTCACTGTTTCTGGGTTTAACATTCTCACTGTTTATGAGTTTGACGTTCACACTGTTTATGGTTGTGATGTTCACGCTGTTTATAGGTGTGACGTTCACACTTTATGGGTGTGACATTCTCACTGTTTATGGGTGTGACGTTCTCAATGTTTATGGGTGTCAGGTTCTCACTGTTTATGGGTGTGATGTTATCACAGTTTATGGGTGTGACATTCTCACTGTTTATGGGTGTGACATTCTCACTGTTTATGCGTGTGACATTCTCACTGTTTATGGTAGTGATGTTCACACTCATTATGAGTGTGACTTCTCACTGCTTATGGGTGTGATATTCACATTCTTTATGAGTGTGACTTCTCACTGTTTATTTGTGCGACGTTCACGCTGTTTATGGGTGTGACGTTCTCACTGTTTATGGGCGTGACTTCTCACTTTTTATGGGTGTGATGTTCACACTGTTTATGGGTGTGACATCTCACTGTTTATGGGTGTGATGTTGACACTCTATATGGGTGTGACGTTCTCACTGTTTATGGGAGTCACGTTCTCACTGTTTATGGGTGTGACGTTCTCACTGTTTATGGGTGTGACATTTACACTGTTTATGGTTGTGACATTCACACTGTTTATGGGTGTGACATTCACACCGTTTATGAGTGTGATGTTCTCACTGTTTATGTGTGTAACGTTCTCACTGATTATGGGTGTGATGTTCTCACTGTTATGGGTGTGACATTCTCACTGATTATGTGTGTGACGTTCTAACTGTTAACCGGTGTGATATTATCACTGTTTATGGGTGTGACGTTCTCACTGTTTATGGGTGTGACGTTCTCACTGTTTATGCATGTGACCTTCTCACTGTTTATGGGTGTGACATTAACACTGTTTATGGGTGTGATGTTCTCACTGTTTATGGGTGTGACATTCACAATGTTTATGCTTGTGACTTTCACACTGTTCATGGGTGTGACGTTCACACTGTTTATGGGTGTGATATTCTCACTGTTTATGTGTGTAACGTTCACACTGTTTATGGTTGTGATTTTCACACAGGTTATTGGTGCGACGTTCACACTTTATGGGTGTGACGTTCTCAATGTTTATGGTTGTCAGGTTCTCACTGTTTATGTGTCTGATGTTATCGCAGTTTATGGGAGTGATATTCTCACTGTTTACGGGTGTGATGTTCTCACTGTTTATGGGCGTGACGTTTTCACTGTTAATGGGTGTGATATTATCAGAGTTTATGGGTGTGACGTTCTCACTTTTATGTGTGTGACGTTCTCACTGTTTATGAGTGTGACGTTCTCACTGTTTATGCATGTGATGTTGCCATAATTTATGGGTGTGACGTTCGCAATCTTTATGAGTGTGACGTTCTCACTGTTTATGGGTGTGACGTTCTCACTATTTATTGGCGTGACTTCTCACTGTTTATGGGTGTGATTTTCACACTGTTTTTGGAAGTGACTTCACACTGTTTATGGGCGTGATTTTCTCACTGTTCATGGGTGTGATGTTATCATTGTTTATAGGTCTGACGTTCACACTGTTTTTGGTAGGGACATCTCACTGTTTTTGGTTGAGATGTTCTCACGGTTTATTGGTGTGACGTTCTCACTGTTTATGTGTTTGACTTTCTGATTGTTTATGGGTGTGATGTTCCCACTCTTTATGAGTGTGACTTCTCACTGCTTATGGGTCTGATATTCACACTCTTTATGAGTGTGACTTCTCACTGTTTATGAGTGTGACATTCACACTGTTTATTGGTGTGACATTCTCACTTTTTATGGGTGTGATGTTCTCTCTGTTTATGGGTGTGACGTTCACACTGTTTATGGGTGTGATGTTCTCACTGTTTCTGGGTTTAACATTCTCACTGTTTATGAGTGTGATGTTCACACTGTTTATGGTTGTGACGGTCACACTGTTTATGGGTGTGACGTTCACACTTTATGGGTGTGACGTTCTCAATGTTTATGGGTGTCAGGTTCTCCCTGTTTATGGGTGTGTTGTTTTCACAGTTTATGGGTGTGACATTCTCATTGTTTATGGGTGTGACGTTCTCACTGTTTATAGGTGTGACATTCTCACTGTTTATAGGTGTGACGTTCTCACTGTTTATAGGTGTGACGTTCTCACTGTTTATGGGTGTGACGTTCTCACTGTTTATGGGTGTGACATTCTCACTGTTTATAGGTGTGACATTCTCACTGTTTATAGTTGTGACGTTCTCACTGTTTATAGCTGTGACGTTCTCACTGTTTATGGGTGTGACATTCACACTGTTTATTGGTGTGACATTCTCACTTTTTATGGGTGTGATGTTCTCTCTGTTTCTGTGTGTGACATTCACACTATTTATGGGTGTGACATTATCACTGTTTATGGGTGTAACGTTCACACTGTTTATGGTTGTGACGTTCACAATGTTTATGGGTGTGACGTTCACACTTTATGGGTGTGACGTTCACAATGTTTATGGGTGTGACGTTCACACTTTATGGGTGTGACGTTCTCAATGTTTATGGGTGTCAGGATCACAGCTTATGGGTGTGACATTCTCATTGTTTATGGGTGTGACGTTCTCACTGTTTATGGGTGTGATGTTCTCACTGTTTATGGGTGTGACGTTCTCACTGTTAATGGGTGTAACGTTCTCACTGTTTATGGGTGTGACATTCTCACTGTTTCTCAGTGTGACGTTCTCACTGTTTATGGGTGTGATGTTCGCACTGTTTTTGGGTGTGATGTTCTCACTGTTTATGAGTGAGATGTTCTGACTGTTTCTGGGTTTAACATTCTAACTGTTTATGAGTGTGATGTTCACACTGTTTAAGGTTGTGATGTTCACACTGTTTATGGGTGTGACGTTCTCAATGTTTATGGGTGTCAGGTTCTCACTGTTTATGGGTGTTATGTTCTCACTGTTTAGGTGTGTAATGTTCTCACTGTTTATGGGTGTGATGTTCTCACTGTTTATGGGTGTGACATTCACACTGTTTATGTGTGTGACGTTCTCACTGTTTATGGGAGTGATGTTCTCACTGTTTATGTGTGTGACGTTCTCACTGTTTATGGGTGTGATGTTCACACTCTTTATGAGTGTGACTTCTCTCTGTTTATGGGTGTGATGTTCACATTCTTTATGTTTGTGACGTTCTCACTGTTCATGGATGTGACGTTCACACTGTTTATGGGTGCGATGATCTCACTGTTTCTGGGTTTAACATTCTCACTGTTTATGAGTTTGACGTTCACACTGTTTATGGTTGTGATGTTCACGCTGTTTATAGGTGTGACGTTCACACTTTATGGGTGTGACATTCTCACTGTTTATGGGTGTGACGTTCTCAATGTTTATGGGTGTCAGGTTCTCACTGTTTATGGGTGTGATGTTATCACAGTTTATGGGTGTGACATTCTCACTGTTTATGGGTGTGACGTTCTCACTGTTTATGCGTGTGACATTCTCACTGTTTATGGTAGTGATGTTCACACTCATTATGAGTGTGACTTCTCACTGCTTATGGTGTGATATTCACATTCTTTATGAGTGTGACTTCTCACTGTTTATTTGTGCGACGTTCACGCTGTTTATGGGTGTGACGTTCTCACTGTTTATGGGCGTGACTTCTCACTTTTTATGGGTGTGATGTTCACACTGTTTATGGGTGTGACATCTCACTGTTTATGGGTGTGATGTTGACACTCTATATGGGTGTGACGTTCTCACTGTTTATGGGAGTCACGTTCTCACTGTTTATGGGTGTGACGTTCTCACTGTTTATGGGTGTGACATTTACACTGTTTATGGTTGTGACATTCACACTGTTTATGGGTGTGACATTCACACCGTTTATGAGTGTGATGTTCTCACTGTTTATGTGTGTAACGTTCTCACTGATTATGGGTGTGATGTTCTCACTGTTATGGGTGTGACATTCTCACTGATTATGTGTGTGACGTTCTAACTGTTAACCGGTGTGATATTATCACTGTTTATGGGTGTGACGTTCTCACTGTTTATGGGTGTGACGTTCTCACTGTTTATGCATGTGACCTTCTCACTGTTTATGGGTGTGACATTAACACTGTTTATGGGTGTGATGTTCTCACTGTTTATGGGTGTGACATTCACAATGTTTATGCTTGTGACTTTCACACTGTTCATGGGTGTGACGTTCACACTGTTTATGGGTGTGATATTCTCACTGTTTATGTGTGTAACGTTCACACTGTTTATGGTTGTGATTTTCACACAGGTTATTGGTGCGACGTTCACACTTTATGGGTGTGACGTTCTCAATGTTTATGGTTGTCAGGTTCTCACTGTTTATGTGTCTGATGTTATCGCAGTTTATGGGAGTGATATTCTCACTGTTTACGGGTGTGATGTTCTCACTGTTTATGGGCGTGACGTTTTCACTGTTAATGGGTGTGATATTATCAGAGTTTATGGGTGTGACGTTCTCACTTTTATGTGTGTGACGTTCTCACTGTTTATGAGTGTGACGTTCTCACTGTTTATGCATGTGATGTTGCCATTATTTATGGGTGTGACGTTCGCAATCTTTATGAGTGTGACGTTCTCACTGTTTATGGGTGTGACGTTCTCACTATTTATTGGCGTGACTTCTCACTGTTTATGGGTGTGATTTTCACACTGTTTTTGGAAGTGACTTCACACTGTTTATGGGCGTGATTTTCTCACTGTTCATGGGTGTGATGTTATCATTGTTTATAGGTCTGACGTTCACACTGTTTTTGGTAGGGACATCTCACTGTTTTTGGTTGAGATGTTCTCACGGTTTATTGGTGTGACGTTCTCACTGTTTATGTGTTTGACTTTCTGATTGTTTATGGGTGTGATGTTCCCACTCTTTATGAGTGTGACTTCTCACTGTTTATGAGTGTGACATTCACACTGTTTATTGGTGTGATATTCTCACTTTTTATGGGTGTGATGTTCTCTCTGTTTATGGGTGTGACGTTCACATTGTTTATGGGTGTGATGTTCTCTCTGTTTCTGGGTTTAACATTCTCACTGTTTATGAGTATGACGTTCACACTGTTTATGTTTGTGACGTTCACACTGTTTATGGGTGTGACGTTCACACTTTATGGGTGTGACGTTCTCAATGTTTATGGGTGTCAGGTTCTCACTGTTTATGGGTGTGATGTTCACACTGTTTATGCATGTGACCTTCTCACTGTTTATGGGTGTGATGTTCTCACTGTTTATGGGTGTGACAGTCACACTGTTTATGGTTGTGGCATTCACACTATTTATGGGTGTGACGTTCAAAATGTTTATGTGTGTAATGTTCTCATTGTTTATGGCGTGATGTTCACACTATTTATGAGTGTGACTTCTCACTTTTTATGGGTGTGATGTTCACACTGTTTATGGGTGTGACTTCACACTGTTTATGGGCGTGATTTTTTCAGTGTTTATGGGTGTGACTTCACAATGTTTATGGGTGTGACGTTCTCACTGTTTATGCATGTGACCTTCTCACTGTTTATGGGTGTGACATTAACACTGTTTATGGGTGTGATGTTCTCACTGTTTATGGGTGTGACATTCACAATGTTTATGCTTGTGACTTTCACACTGTTCATGGGTGTGACGTTCACACTGTTTATGGGTGTGATATTCTCACTGTTTATGTGTGTAACGTTCACACTGTTTATGGTTGTGATTTTCACACAGGTTATTGGTGCGACGTTCACACTTTATGGGTGTGACGTTCTCAATGTTTATGGTTGTCAGGTTCTCACTGTTTATGTGTCTGATGTTATCGCAGTTTATGGGAGTGATATTCTCACTGTTTACGGGTGTGATGTTCTCACTGTTTATGGGCGTGACGTTTTCACTGTTAATGGGTGTGATATTATCAGAGTTTATGGGTGTGACGTTCTCACTTTTATGTGTGTGACGTTCTCACTGTTTATGAGTGTGACGTTCTCACTGTTTATGCATGTGATGTTGCCATAATTTATGGGTGTGACGTTCGCAATCTTTATGAGTGTGACGTTCTCACTGTTTATGGGTGTGACGTTCTCACTATTTATTGGCGTGACTTCTCACTGTTTATGGGTGTGATTTTCACACTGTTTTTGGAAGTGACTTCACACTGTTTATGGGCGTGATTTTCTCACTGTTCATGGGTGTGATGTTATCATTGTTTATAGGTCTGACGTTCACACTGTTTTTGGTAGGGACATCTCACTGTTTTTGGTTGAGATGTTCTCACGGTTTATTGGTGTGACGTTCTCACTGTTTATGTGTTTGACTTTCTGATTGTTTATGAGTGTGATGTTCCCACTCTTTATGAGTGTGACTTCTCACTGCTTATGGGTCTGATATTCACA
Source organism: Isurus oxyrinchus (assembly GCA_026770705.1). NCBI lineage: Eukaryota > Metazoa > Chordata > Chondrichthyes > Lamniformes > Lamnidae > Isurus > Isurus oxyrinchus. Next base: position 153,326 of record JANJGN010000805.1, read on the forward strand.
CTCTTTATGAGTGTGACTTCTCACTGTTTATGAGTGTGACATTCACACTGTTTATTGGTGTGACATTCTCACTTTTTATGGGTGTGATGTTCTCTCTGTTTATGGGTGTGACGTTCACACTGTTTATGGGTTTAACATTCTCACTGTTTATGAGTGTGATGTTCACACTGTTTATGGTTGTGACGGTCACACTGTTTATGGGTGTGACGTTCACACTTTATGGGTGTGACGTTCTCAATGTTTATGGGTGTCAGGTTCTCCCTGTTTATGGGTGTGTTGTTTTCACAGTTTATGGGTGTGACATTCTCATTGTTTATGGGTGTGACGTTCTCACTGTTTATAGGTGTGACATTCTCACTGTTTATAGGTGTGACGTTCTCACTGTTTATAGGTGTGACGTTCTCACTGTTTATGGGTGTGACGTTCTCACTGTTTATGGGTGTGACATTCTCACTGTTTATAGGTGTGACATTCTCACTGTTTATAGTTGTGACGTTCTCACTGTTTATAGCTGTGACGTTCTCACTGTTTATGGGTGTGACATTCACACTGTTTATTGGTGTGACATTCTCACTTTTTATGGGTGTGATGTTCTCTCTGTTTCTGTGTGTGACATTCACACTATTTATGGGTGTGACATTATCACTGTTTATGGGTGTAACGTTCACACTGTTTATGGTTGTGACGTTCACAATGTTTATGGGTGTGACGTTCACACTTTATGGGTGTGACGTTCACAATGTTTATGGGTGTGACGTTCACACTTTATGGGTGTGACGTTCTCAATGTTTATGGGTGTCAGGATCACAGCTTATGGGTGTGACATTCTCATTGTTTATGGGTGTGACGTTCTCACTGTTTATGGGTGTGATGTTCTCACTGTTTATGGGTGTGACGTTCTCACTGTTAATGGGTGTAACGTTCTCACTGTTTATGGGTGTGACATTCTCACTGTTTCTCAGTGTGACGTTCTCACTGTTTATGGGTGTGATGTTCGCACTGTTTTTGGGTGTGATGTTCTCACTGTTTATGAGTGAGATGTTCTGACTGTTTCTGGGTTTAACATTCTAACTGTTTATGAGTGTGATGTTCACACTGTTTAAGGTTGTGATGTTCACACTGTTTATGGGTGTGACGTTCTCAATGTTTATGGGTGTCAGGTTCTCACTGTTTATGGGTGTTATGTTCTCACTGTTTAGGTGTGTAATGTTCTCACTGTTTATGGGTGTGATGTTCTCACTGTTTATGGGTGTGACATTCACACTGTTTATGGTTGTGACATTCACACTGTTTATGTGTGTGACGTTCTCACTGTTTATGGGAGTGATGTTCTCACTGTTTATGTGTGTGACGTTCTCACTGTTTATGGGTGTGATGTTCACACTCTTTATGAGTGTGACTTCTCTCTGTTTATGGGTGTGATGTTCACATTCTTTATGTTTGTGACGTTCTCACTGTTCATGGATGTGACGTTCACACTGTTTATGGGTGCGATGATCTCACTGTTTCTGGGTTTAACATTCTCACTGTTTATGAGTTTGACGTTCACACTGTTTATGGTTGTGATGTTCACGCTGTTTATAGGTGTGACGTTCACACTTTATGGGTGTGACATTCTCACTGTTTATGGGTGTGACGTTCTCAATGTTTATGGGTGTCAGGTTCTCACTGTTTATGGGTGTGATGTTATCACAGTTTATGGGTGTGACATTCTCACTGTTTATGGGTGTGACGTTCTCACTGTTTATGCGTGTGACATTCTCACTGTTTATGGTAGTGATGTTCACACTCATTATGAGTGTGACTTCTCACTGCTTATGGGTGTGATATTCACATTCTTTATGAGTGTGACTTCTCACTGTTTATTTGTGCGACGTTCACGCTGTTTATGGGTGTGACGTTCTCACTGTTTATGGGCGTGACTTCTCACTTTTTATGGGTGTGATGTTCACACTGTTTATGGGTGTGACATCTCACTGTTTATGGGTGTGATGTTGACACTCTATATGGGTGTGACGTTCTCACTGTTTATGGGAGTCACGTTCTCACTGTTTATGGGTGTGACGTTCTCACTGTTTATGGGTGTGACATTTACACTGTTTATGGTTGTGACATTCACACTGTTTATGGGTGTGACATTCACACCGTTTATGAGTGTGATGTTCTCACTGTTTATGTGTGTAACGTTCTCACTGATTATGGGTGTGATGTTCTCACTGTTTATGGGTGTGACATTCTCACTGTTTATGCATGTGACCTTCTCACTGTTTATGGGTGTGACATTAACACTGTTTATGGGTGTGATGTTCTCACTGTTTATGGGTGTGACATTCACAATGTTTATGCTTGTGACTTTCACACTGTTCATGGGTGTGACGTTCACACTGTTTATGGGTGTGATATTCTCACTGTTTATGTGTGTAACGTTCACACTGTTTATGGTTGTGATTTTCACACAGGTTATTGGTGCGACGTTCACACTTTATGGGTGTGACGTTCTCAATGTTTATGGTTGTCAGGTTCTCACTGTTTATGTGTCTGATGTTATCGCAGTTTATGGGAGTGATATTCTCACTGTTTACGGGTGTGATGTTCTCACTGTTTATGGGCGTGACGTTTTCACTGTTAATGGGTGTGATATTATCAGAGTTTATGGGTGTGACGTTCTCACTTTTATGTGTGTGACGTTCTCACTGTTTATGAGTGTGACGTTCTCACTGTTTATGCATGTGATGTTGCCATTATTTATGGGTGTGACGTTCGCAATCTTTATGAGTGTGACGTTCTCACTGTTTATGGGTGTGACGTTCTCACTATTTATTGGCGTGACTTCTCACTGTTTACGGGTGTGATTTTCACACTGTTTTTGGAAGTGACTTCACACTGTTTATGGGCGTGATTTTCTCACTGTTCATGGGTGTGATGTTATCATTGTTTATAGGTCTGACGTTCACACTGTTTTTGGTAGGGACATCTCACTGTTTTTGGTTGAGATGTTCTCACGGTTTATTGGTGTGACGTTCTCACTGTTTATGTGTTTGACTTTCTGATTGTTTATGAGTGTGATGTTCCCACTCTTTATGAGTGTGACTTCTCACTGTTTATGAGTGTGACATTCACACTGTTTATTGGTGTGACTTCTCACTGTTTATGGGTGTGATGTTCTCTCTGTTTATGGGTGTGACGTTCACATTGTTTATGGGTGTGATGTTCTCTCTGTTTCTGGGTTTAACATTCTCACTGTTTATGAGTATGACGTTCACACTGTTTATGTTTGTGACGTTCACACTGTTTATGGGTGTGACGTTCTCAATGTTTATGGGTGTCAGGTTCTCACTGTTTATGGGTGTGATGTTCACACTGTTTATGCATGTGACCTTCTCACTGTTTATGGGTGTGATGTTCTCACTGTTTATGGGTGTGACAGTCACACTGTTTATGGTTGTGGCATTCACACTATTTATGGGTGTGACGTTCAAAATGTTTATGTGTGTAATGTTCTCATTGTTTATGGCGTGATGTTCACACTATTTATGAGTGTGACTTCTCACTTTTTATGGGTGTGATGTTCACACTGTTTATGGGTGTGACTTCACACTGTTTATGGGCGTGATTTTTTCAGTGTTTATGGGTGTGACTTCACAATGTTTATGGGTGTGACGCTCTCACTTTTAAAGGGTGTGACGTTATCAATGTTTATGGGTGTGACGTTCTCACTGTTTATTGGAGTTATGTTCTCACTGTTTATGGGTGTGACGTTCTCACAGTTTATGGGTGTGACATTCTCATTGTTTATGGGTGTGACGTTCTCACTGTTTATAGGTGTGACTTTCTCACTGTTTATCGGAGTGACGTTCTCACTGTTCATGGTTGTCATGTTATCATTGTTTATAGGTGTGACGTTCACACTGTTTTTGGAAGGGACATCTCACTGCTTTTGGTTGAGATGTTCTCACTGTTTATTGGTGTGACATTCTCACTGTTTATGGGTGTGACTTTCTGATTGTTTATGGGTGTGATGTTCCCACTCTTTATGCGTGTGACTTCAAACTGTTTCTGGGTGTGATATTCACACTCTTTATGAGTGTGACTTCTCACTGTTTATGTGTGTGACGTTCTCACTGTTTATTGGTGTGACATTCTCACTTTTTATGGGTGTAACATTCTCACTGTTTATGGGTGTGACGTTCTCACTGTTTATGGGTGTGACATTCTCACTGTTTATGGGTGTGACATTCACACTGTTTATGGGTGTGACGTTCTCACTGTTTTTGGTTGTGACGTTCTCACTTTTAATTGGTGTGACGTTATCACTGTTTATGGGTTTAACATTCTCACTGTTTATGAGTGTGATGTTCACACTGTTTATGGTTGTGACTTCTCACTGCTTATGGGTCTGATATTCACACTCTTTATGAGTGTGACATTCACACTTTTTATGGGTGTGATGTTCTCTCTGTTTATGGGTGTGACGTTCACACTGTTTATGGGTGTGATGTTCTCACTGTTTCTGGGTTTAACATTCTCACTGTTTATGAGTGTGATGTTCACACTGTTTATGGTTGTGACGGTCACACTGTTTATGGGTGTGACGTTCACACTTTATGGGTGTGACGTTCTCAATGTTTATGGGTGTCAGGTTCTCCCTGTTTATGGGTGTGTTGTTTTCACAGTTTATGGGTGTGACATTCTCATTGTTTATGGGTGTGACGTTCTCACTGTTTATAGGTGTGACATTCTCACTGTTTATAGGTGTGACGTTCTCACTGTTTATAGGTGTGACGTTCTCACTGTTTATGGGTGTGACGTTCTCACAGTTTATGGGTGTGACATTCTCATTGTTTATGGGTGTGACGTTCTCACTGTTTATGGGTGTGACGTTCTCACTGTTTATAGGTGTGACGTTCTCACTGTTTATGGGTGTGACGTTCTCACTGTTTATGGGTGTGATGTTCTCACTGTTTATGAGTGTGACTTCTCACTGCTTATGGGTCTGATATTCACACTCTTTATGAGTGTGACTTCTCACTGTTTATGAGTGTGACATTCACACTGTTTATTGGTGTGACATTCTCACTTTTTATGGGTGTGATGTTCTCTCTGTTTATGGGTGTGACGTTCACACTGTTTATGGGTGTGATGTTCTCACTGTTTCTGGGTTTAACATTCTCCCTGTTTATGAGTGTGATGTTCACACTGTTTATGGTTGTGACGGTCACACTGTTTATGGGTGTGACGTTCACACTTTATGAGTGTGACGTTCTCAATGTTTATGGGTGTCAGGTTCTCCCTGTTTATGGGTGTGTTGTTTTCACAGTTTATGGGTGTGACATTCTCATTGTTTATGGGTGTGACGTTCTCACTGTTTATAGGTGTGACATTCTCACTGTTTATAGGTGTGACGTTCTCACTGTTTATAGGTGTGACGTTCTCACTGTTTATGGGTGTGACGTTCTCACTGTTTATGGGTGTGACATTCTCACTGTTTATAGGTGTGACATTCTCACTGTTTATAGTTGTGACGTTCTCACTGTTTATAGCTGTGACGTTCTCACTGTTTATGGGTGTGACATTCACACTGTTTATTGGTGTGACATTCTCACTTTTTATGGGTGTGATGTTCTCTCTGTTTCTGTGTGTGACATTCACACTATTTATGGGTGTGACATTATCACTGTTTATGGGTGTAACGTTCACACTGTTTATGGTTGTGACGTTCACAATGTTTATGGGTGTGACGTTCACACTTTATGGGTGTGACGTTCACAATGTTTATGGGTGTGACGTTCACACTTTATGGGTGTGACGTTCTCAATGTTTATGGGTGTCAGGATCACAGCTTATGGGTGTGACATTCTCATTGTTTATGGGTGTGACGTTCTCACTGTTTATGGGTGTGATGTTCTCACTGTTTATGGGTGTGACGTTCTCACTGTTAATGGGTGTAACGTTCTCACTGTTTATGGGTGTGACATTCTCACTGTTTCTCAGTGTGACGTTCTCACTGTTTATGGGTGTGATGTTCGCACTGTTTTTGGGTGTGATGTTCTCACTGTTTATGAGTGAGATGTTCTGACTGTTTCTGGGTTTAACATTCTAACTGTTTATGAGTGTGATGTTCACACTGTTTAAGGTTGTGATGTTCACACTGTTTATGGGTGTGACGTTCTCAATGTTTATGGGTGTCAGGTTCTCACTGTTTATGGGTGTTATGTTCTCACTGTTTAGGTGTGTAATGTTCTCACTGTTTATGGGTGTGATGTTCTCACTGTTTATGGGTGTGACATTCACACTGTTTATGGTTGTGACATTCACACTGTTTATGTGTGTGACGTTCTCACTGTTTATGGGAGTGATGTTCTCACTGTTTATGTGTGTGACGTTCTCACTGTTTATGGGTGTGATGTTCACACTCTTTATGAGTGTGACTTCTCTCTGTTTATGGGTGTGATGTTCACATTCTTTATGTTTGTGACGTTCTCACTGTTTATGGTTGTGACGTTCACAATGTTTATGGGTGTGACGTTCACACTTTATGGGTGTGACGTTCACAATGTTTATGGGTGTGACGTTCACACTTTATGGGTGTGACGTTCTCAATGTTTATGGGTGTCAGGATCACAGCTTATGGGTGTGACATTCTCATTGTTTATGGGTGTGACGTTCTCACTGTTTATGGGTGTGATGTTCTCACTGTTTATGGGTGTGACGTTCTCACTGTTAATGGGTGTAACGTTCTCACTGTTTATGGGTGTGACATTCTCACTGTTTCTCAGTGTGACGTTCTCACTGTTTATGGGTGTGATGTTCGCACTGTTTTTGGGTGTGATGTTCTCACTGTTTATGAGTGAGATGTTCTGACTGTTTCTGGGTTTAACATTCTAACTGTTTATGAGTGTGATGTTCACACTGTTTAAGGTTGTGATGTTCACACTGTTTATGGGTGTGACGTTCTCAATGTTTATGGGTGTCAGGTTCTCACTGTTTATGGGTGTTATGTTCTCACTGTTTAGGTGTGTAATGTTCTCACTGTTTATGGGTGTGATGTTCTCACTGTTTATGGGTGTGACATTCACACTGTTTATGGTTGTGACATTCACACTGTTTATGTGTGTGACGTTCTCACTGTTTATGGGAGTGATGTTCTCACTGTTTATGTGTGTGACGTTCTCACTGTTTATGGGTGTGATGTTCACACTCTTTATGAGTGTGACTTCTCACTGTTTGTGGGTGTGATGTTCACATTCTTTATGTTTGTGACGTTCTCACTGTTCATGGATGTGACGTTCACACTGTTTATGGGTGCGATGATCTCACTGTTTCTGGGTTTAACATTCTCACTGTTTATGAGTTTGACGTTCACACTGTTTATGGTTGTGATGTTCACGCTGTTTATAGGTGTGACGGTCACACTGTTTATGGGTGTGACGTTCACACTTTATGGGTGTGACGTTCTCAATGTTTATGGGTGTCAGGTTCTCCCTGTTTATGGGTGTGTTGTTTTCACAGTTTATGGGTGTGACATTCTCATTGTTTATGGGTGTGACGTTCTCACTGTTTATAGGTGTGACATTCTCACTGTTTATAGGTGTGACGTTCTCACTGTTTATAGGTGTGACGTTCTCACTGTTTATGGGTGTGACGTTCTCACTGTTTATGGGTGTGACATTCTCACTGTTTATAGGTGTGACATTCTCACTGTTTATAGTTGTGACGTTCTCACTGTTTATAGCTGTGACGTTCTCACTGTTTATGGGTGTGACATTCACACTGTTTATTGGTGTGACATTCTCACTTTTTATGGGTGTGATGTTCTCTCTGTTTCTGTGTGTGACATTCACACTATTTATGGGTGTGACATTATCACTGTTTATGGGTGTAACGTTCACACTGTTTATGGTTGTGACGTTCACAATGTTTATGGGTGTGACGTTCACACTTTATGGGTGTGACGTTCACAATGTTTATGGGTGTGACGTTCACACTTTATGGGTGTGACGTTCTCAATGTTTATGGGTGTCAGGATCACAGCTTATGGGTGTGACATTCTCATTGTTTATGGGTGTGACGTTCTCACTGTTTATGGGTGTGATGTTCTCACTGTTTATGGGTGTGACGTTCTCACTGTTAATGGGTGTAACGTTCTCACTGTTTATGGGTGTGACATTCTCACTGTTTCTCAGTGTGACGTTCTCACTGTTTATGGGTGTGACATTCTCACTGTTTATAGGTGTGACGTTCACACTGTTTATGGGTGTTATGTTCTCACTGTTTAGGTATGTAATGTTCTCACTGTTTATGCATGTGACCTTCTCTCTGTTTATAGGTGTGACATTATCACTGTTTTTGGGTGTGACATTCACACTGTTTATGGGTGCGATGTTCTCACTGTTTCTGTGTTTAACATTCTCACTGTTAATGAGTGTGACGTTCACACTGTTTATGGGTGTGACATTCACACTGTTTATGGGTGTGACGTTCACACTGTTTATGGGTGCGATGTTCTCACTGTTTCTGGGTTAACATTCTCACTGTTTATGAGTGTGACGATCACACTGTTTATGGTTGTTACGTTCACACTGTATCGGGGTGTGATGTTCACACTTTATGTGTGTGACGTTCTCAATGTTTATGGGTGTCAGGTTCTCACTGTTTATGGGTGTGTTGTTTTCACTGTTTATGGGTGTGACATTCTCATTGTTTATGGGTGTGACGTTCTCACTGTTTATGGGTGTGATGTTCTCACTGTTTATTGGTGTTATGTTCTCACTGTTTAGGTATGTAATTTTCTCACTGTTTATGGGTGTGACGTTCTCACTGTTTATGCATGTGACCTTCTCACTGTTTATGGGTGTGACATTATCACTGTTTATGGGTGTGATGTTCTCACTGTTTATGGGTGTGACATTCACACTGTTTATGGGTGTGATGTTCTCACTGTTTATGTGTGTAACGTTCTCATTGTTTATGGCGTGATGTTCACACTATTTCTGAGTGTGACTTCTCTCTGTTTATGGGTGTGACGTTCACACTGTTTATGGGTGTTACTGCTCACTGTTTTTGGGTATGAATTCTCTCTGTTTATGGGTGTGATGTTCACAGTCTTTATGAGCATGACTTCTCACTGTTTATGGGTGTGATGTTCACACTCTTGATGAGTGTGAACTCTCACTGTTTCTGTGTGTGACATTCACACTATTTCTGGGTGTGACATTATCACTGTTTATGGGTGTAATGTTCACACTGTTTATGGCTGCGATGTTCTGACTGTTTCTCGTTTGAAATTCTCACTGTTTATGGCTGTGACGTTCACACTGTTTATGGTTGTGACGTTCACAATGTTTATGGGTGTGACGTTCACACTTTATGGGTGTGACGTTCTCAATGTTTATGGGTGTCAGGATCACTGTTTATGGGTGTGTTGTTATCACAGCTTATGGGTGTGACATTATCATTGTTTATGGGTGTGACGTTCTCACTGTTTATGGGTGTGATGTTCTCACTGTTTATGGGTGTGACGTTCTCACTGTTAATGGGTGTAACGTTCTCACTGTTTATGGGTGTGACATTCTCACTGTTTCTCAGTGTGATGTTCACACTGTTTATGGGTGTGATGTTCTCACTGTTTATGGGTGTGACGTTCTCACTGTTTATGATTTTACGTTCTCACTGTTAGGGGTGTGACGTTCACACTGTTTATGGGTGTGACATTCACACTGTTTATGGGTGTGACGTGCTCACTGTTTTTGGGTGTGATGTTGATCTCTTTATGGGTGTGACATTCTCACTGTTTATGGGTGTGACCTTCTCACTGTTTATGCATGTGACCTTCTCTCTGTTTATGGGTGTGACATTATCACTGTTTTTGGGTGTGACATTCACACTGTTTATGGGTGCGATGTTCTCACTGTTTCTGTTTAACATTCTCACTGTTAATGAGTGTGACGTTCACACTGTTTATGGGTGTGACATTCACACTGTTTATGGGAGTGACGTTCACACTGGTTATGGGTGTGATGTTCTCACTGTTTATGTGTGTAACGTTCTCACTGTTTATGGGTGTGACGTTATCAATGTTTATGGGTGTGACATTCTCACTGTTTATGGGTGTGACGTTCTCACTGTTTATGGGTGTGACGTTTTCACTGTTTTTGGGTGTGACGTTCTCACTTTTAATGGGTGTGACGTTAACACTGTTTAAGGGTGAGATGTTATCACAGTTTATGGGTTTGACGTTCTCACTGTTTATGGGTGTGACGTTCTCACTGTATATGGGAGTGATGTTCTCTCTGTTTATGGGAGTGACATTCTCACTGTTTATGGTTGTGACATTCACACTGTTTATGGATGTGACATTCTCACTGTTTATGGCATGATGTTCACCATATTTATGAGTGTGACTTCTCTCTGTTTTTGGGTGTGACGTTCGCACTCTTTATGAGTGTGACGTTCTCACTGTTTATGGGTTTGACGTTCTCACTATTTATGGGTGTGATGTTCACACTGTTTATGGGTGTGACTTCACACTGTTTATGGGTGTGACATTCTCACTGTTTATGGTTGTGACGTTCACACTGGTTACGGGTGTGATGTTCTCACTGTTTATGTGTGTAACATTCTCACTGTTTATGGGTGTGATATTCTCACTGTTTATGGTTGTGACATTCTCACTGTTTATGGGTGTGACTTTCACAATGTTAATGGGTGTGATTTTCTCACTGTTTATGTGTGTAACGTTCTCACTGTTTTTGGGTGTCACGTTCTCACTTTTAATGGGTGTGATGTTCTCACTGTTTATAGGTGTGACATTCTCACTGTTTATAGGTGTGACGTTCTCACTGTTTATACGTGTGACATTCTCACTGTTTATGGGTGTGATGTTCTCACTGTTTATGGGTGTTATGTTCTCACTGTTTATCGGTGTGACATTCTCATTGTTTATGGCGTGATGTTCACAATATTTATGAGTGTGACTTCTCTCTGTTTATGGGTGTGACGTTCGCACTGTTTATGGGTGTGATATTCTCACTGTTTATGGTTGTGACATTCACAATGTTTATGGGTGTGACGTTCACACTGGTTATGGGTGTGATGTTCTCCTTGATTATGTGTGTAACGTTCTCACTGTTTATGGGTGTGACGCTCTCACTTTTAATGGGTGTGACGTTATCAATGTTTATAGGTGTGACTTTCTCACTGTTTATGGGTGTGACGTTTTCACTGTTTATGTGTGTGACGTTCTCACTGTTTATGGGTGTGATGTTCTCACTGTTTATGGGTGTGACGTTCTCACTGTTTATGGGTGTGATGTTCTCACTGTTTATGGGTGTGACGTTCTCAAAGTTAATGGGTGTGATGTTCTCACTGTTTATGGGTGTTATGTTCTCACTGTTTATGGTTGTGACATTCACACTGTTTATGGGTGTGACATTATCACTGTTTATGTGTGTAACGTTCTCACTGTTTATGGGTGTGACGTTCTCACTGTTTTTGGGTGTGACGTTCTCACTGTTTATGGATGTGACGTTCTCACTGTTTATGGGTGAGATGTTATCACAGTTTATGGGTTTGACGTTCTCACTGTTTATGGGTGTGACGTTCTCACTGTTTATACGTGTGAGATTCTCACTGTTTATAGGTGTGACGTTCACACTGTTTATAGGTGTGACGTTATCACTGTTTATGGGTGTGATGTTCTCACTGTTTATAGGTCTGACGTTCTACCTGTTTATAGGTGTGACATTCTCAATGTTTATAGGTGTGACGTTCTCACTGTTTATAGGTGTGACGTTCTCACTGTTTATGGGTGTGACGTTCTCACTGTTTATAGGTGTGACGTTCTCACTGTTTATAGGTGTGACGTTCACACTGATTAGTTATGTAATGTACTCACTGTTTCTGGGTGTGATGTTCTCACTGTTTATAGGTGTGACGTTATCACTGTTTATAGGTCTGACGTTCTACCTGTTTATAGGTGTGACATTCTCACTGTTTATAGGTGTGACGTTCTCACTGTTTATAGGTGTGACGTTCTCACTGTTTATGGGTGTCATGTTCTCACTGTTTATGGGTGTGACTTTCTCACTGTTTATCGGAGTGACGTTCTCACTGTTCATGGTTGTGATGTTATCATTGTTTATAGGTGTGACGTTCACACTGTTTTTGGTTGTGACTTCTCACTGTTTTTGGTTGAGATGTTCTCACTGTTTATTGCTGTGACGTTCTCACTGTTTATGGGTGTGACTTTCTGATTGTTTATGGGTGTGATGTTCCCACTCTTAATGCGTGTGACTTCAAACTGTTTCTGGGAGTGATGTTCACACTCTTTCTGAGTGTGACTTCTCACTGTTTATGAGTGTGACATTCACACTCTTTATGAGTGTGACTTCTCACTGTTTATGAGTGTGACATTCACACTCTTTATGAGTGTGACTTCTCACTGTTTATGAGTGTGACCTTCACACTGTTTATTGGTGTGACATTTTCACTTTTTATGGGTGTGATATTCTCTCTGTTTATGGGTGTGATGTTCTCACTGTTTCTGGGTTTAACATTCTCACTGTTTATGAGTGTGACGTTCACACTGTTTATGGTTGTGACATTCACACTGTTTATGGGTGTGACGTTCACACTTTATGGGTGTGACGTTCTCACTGTTTATGGGTGTGACATTCTCATTGTTTATGGGTGTGACGTTCTCACTGTTTATGGGTGTGATGTTCCCACTCTTAATGCGTGTGACTTCAAACTGTTTCTGGGAGTGATGTTCACACTCTTTCTGAGTGTGCCTTCTCACTGTTTATGGGTGTGACGTTCTCACTGTTTATGGGTGTGACTTCTCACTGCTTATGGGTGTGACATTCTCATTGTTTATAGGTGTGACGTTCTCACTGTTTATGGGTGTGATGTTCTCACTGTTTATGTATGTGACCTTCTCACTGTTAATGGGTGTGACATTCACACTGTTTATGGGTGTGACGTTCTCACTGTTTATGTATGTGACCTTCTCACTGTTAATGGGTGTGACATTCTCACTGTTTATGGGTGTGACATTCTCATTGTTTATGGGTGTGACGTTCTCACTGTTTATGGGTGTGACGTTCTCACTGTTTATGGGTGTGACATTCACACTGTTTATGGGTGTGACGTTCAAACTGTTTATGGGTGTGATGTTCTCACTGTTTATGTGTGTAACGTTCTCATTGTTTATGGCTTGATGTTCACACTATTTATGAGTGTGACTTCTCTCTGTTTATGGGTGTGAAGTTCTCACTGTTTATGGTTGTGACATTCACACTGTTTATGGGTGTGACGTTCTCACTGTTTATGGGTGTGACATTCTCATTGTTTATGGGTGTGACGTTCTCACTGTTTATGGGTGTGACGTTCTCACTGTTTATGGGTGTGACATTCACACTGTTTATGGGTGTGACGTTCAAACTGTTTATGGGTGTGATGTTCTCACTGTTTATGTGTGTAACGTTCTCATTGTTTATGGCTTGATGTTCACACTATTTATGAGTGTGACTTCTCTCTGTTTATGGGTGTGAAGTTCTCACTGTTTATGGTTGTGACATTCACACTGTTTATGGGTGTGACGTTCTCCTTGTTTATGTGTGTGACGCTCTCACTTTTAATGGGTGTGACGTTATCAATGTTTATGGGTGTGACGTTCTCACTGTTTATGGGTGTGACGTTCTCACTGTTTATGTGTGTGACGTTCTCACTGTTAATGGGTGTGATGTTCTCACTGTTTATGGGTGTGACGTTCTCAAAGTTAATGGGTGTGATGTTCTCACTGTTTATGGGTGTTATGTTCTCACTGTTTATGGGTGTGACGTTCTCACTGTTTATGGGTGTGACGTTCTCACAATGTTTATGGGTGTGATATTCTCACTGTTTATGTGTATAACGTTCTCACTGTTTATGGGTGTGACGTTCTCACTGTTTTTGGGTTTGACGTTCTCACTGTTTATGGGTGAGATGTTATCACAGTTTATGGGTTTGACGTTCTCACTGTTTATGGGTGTGACGTTCTCACTGTTTATACGTGTGACATTCTCACTGTTTATAGGTGTGACGTTCACACTGTTTCTAGGTGTGACGTTCTCACTGTTTATAGGTGTGACGTTCTCACTGTTTATAGGTGTGACGTTCTCACTGTTTATGGGTGTGACGTTCTCACTGTTTATAGGTGTGACGTTCTCACTGTTTATAGGTGTGACGTTCACACTGATTAGTTATGTAATGTTCTCACTATTTATGGGTGTGACATTCTCACTGTTTATCGGAGTGACGTTCTCACTATTCATGGTTGTCATGTTATCATTGTTTATAGGTAAGACGTTCACACTGTTTTTGGTAGGGACTTCTCACTGTTTTTGGTTGAGATGTTCTCACTGTTTATTGGTGTGACATTCTCACTGTTTATGGGTGTGACTTTCTAATTGTTTATTGGTGTGATGTTCCCACTCTTTATGCGTGTGACTTCAAACGGTTTCTGGGTGTGATATTCACACTCTTTCTGAGTGTGCCTTCTCACTGTTTATGAGTGTGACATTCACACTGTTTATTGGTGTGACATTCTCACTGTTTATGGGTTTGACGTTCTCACTGTTTATGGGTGTGACGTTCTCACTGTTTATGGGTGTGATGTTCTCATTGTTTCTGGGTTTAACATTCTCACTGTTTATGAGTGTGACGTTCACACTGTTTATGGTTGTGACGTTCACACTGTTTGTGGGTGTGATGTTCACACTTTATGGGTGTGACGTTGTCAATGTTTATGGGTGTCAGGTTCTCACTGTTTATGGGTGTGACGTTCTCACTGTTTATGGGTTTGACGTTCTCACTGTTTATGGGTGTGACGTTCTCACTGTTTATGGGTGTGATGTTCACACTCTTTATGAGTGTGACTTCTCACTGCTTATGGGTGTGACGTTCTCACTCTTTATGGGTGTGATGATTTCACTCTTTATGTGTGTGACTTCTCACTGTTTATGGGTTTGACGTTCTCACTGTTTATGGGTGTGACGTTCTCACTGTTTATAGGTGTGACGTTCTCACTGTTTATAGGTGTGACGTTCTCACTGTTTATTGGTGTGACATTCACACACTTTATGAGTGTGACTTCTCACTTTTTATGGATGTGATGTTCACACTGTTTATGGGAGTGACGTGATCACTCTTTATGTGTGTGTCTTCTCACTGTTTATGTGTGTGATGTTCACACTCTTTATGAGTGTGACTTCTCACTGTTTATGGGTGTGACCTTCACACTGTTGATTTGTGTGACGTTCTCATTG
This sequence comes from Isurus oxyrinchus, assembly GCA_026770705.1. Classification (NCBI taxonomy): domain Eukaryota; kingdom Metazoa; phylum Chordata; class Chondrichthyes; order Lamniformes; family Lamnidae; genus Isurus; species Isurus oxyrinchus. The sequence continues at coordinate 168,631 of JANJGN010000805.1, forward strand.
TTTATGGGTGTGATGTTCCCACTCTTTATATATGTGATGTTCACACTGTTATGGGTGTGACATTCTCCGGATTATGGCTGTGATTTTCTCACTGTTTATGGTGTGACTTTCTCTCTGTTTATGTGTGTGATGTTCACACTGTTTATGATTGTGACTTCTCACTGTTTATGGGTGTGATGTTCACACTGTTTATGATTGTGACTTCTCACTGTTTATGGGTGTGACGTTCTCACTGTTTATGGGTGTGACGTTCTCGCTGTTTATGGGTGTGACGTTCTCACTGTTTTTGCGTGTGATATTCTCACTGTTCATGGGTGTGACATTCTCACTGTTTATGGGTGTGACGTTGTCACTGTTTTTGCATGTGATATCATCACTGTTCAAGGGTGTGACATTCTCACTGTTTATGGGTGTGACGTTCTCACTGTTTTTGCTTGTGATATTCTCACTGTTCATGGGTGTGACATTCTCACTTGTTATGGGTGTGATGTTCACACTGTTTATGGGTGTGACGTTCACACTGTTTATGGGTGTGATGTTCACACTCTTTATGATTGTGACTTCTCACTTTTTATGGGTGTGACATTCACACTCTTTATGAGTGTGTCGTCTCACTGTTTATGTGTGTGACGTTCACGCTGTTTAGGGGTGTGATGTTCTCACTGATTACGGGTGTGACATTCTCACTGTTTATGGGTGTGATGTTCTCACTGTTTATGGGTGTGACGTTGTCTCTGTTTATGCGTGTGACATTCTCACTTTTTATGGGTGTGATGTTCACACTCTTTATGAGTGTGACTTCTCACTGTTTATGGGTGTGACGTTCAAACTGTTTATGGCTGTGACTTCTCACTGTTTATGGGTGTGACGTTCAAACTGTTTATGGCTGTGACTTCTCACTGTTTATGGGTGTGATGTTCACACTGTTTATGGTTATGACTTCTCACGGTTTATGTGTGTGATGTTCACACTCTTTATGAGTGTGACTTCTCACTTTTTATGGGTGTGACGTTCACACTGTTTATGGGTGTGACGTTCTCACTCTTTATGAGTGTGTTTTCTCACAGTTTATGTGTGTGACGTCCACGCTGTTTATGGGTGTGACGTTCTCACTGATTATGGGTGTGACATTCTCACTGTTTATGTGTGTAATGCTTTCACGGTTTGTGGGTGTGACCTTCTAACTGTTTATGGGTGTGACGTTCTCACTGTTAACGGGTGTGACGTTCTCACTGTTTATGGGTTTGATGTTCTCACTGTTTATGCGTGTGACATTCTCACTTTATGGGTGTGATGTTCTCACTGTTAATGAGTGTGACGTTCTCACAGTTTATGGGTGTGACGTTCTCACTGTTTATGCTTGTGACATTCTCACTGTTTATGGGTGTGACGTTCTCACTGTTTATGGGTGTGAGGTTTTCACTGTTTTTGCGTGTGACATTCTCACTGTTTATGGGTGTGACGTTCTCACTGTTAATGGGTGTGATGTTCTCACAGTTTATGGGTGTGACGTTCTCACTGTTTATGCTTGTGACATTCTCACTGTTTATGGGTGTGACGTTCTCACTGTTTATGGGCGTGAGGTTTTCACTGTTTATGCGTGTGACATTCTCACTGTTTATGGGTGTGACTTTCACACTGTTTATGGGTGTGACGTTCTCACTGTTTTTGGGTGTGACGTTCTCACTGTTAATGGGTGTGATGTTCGCACTGTTTATGGGTGTGGCGTTTTCACTGTTTATGGGAGTGACGTTCTCACTCTTTATGAGTATGACGTCCTCACTGTTTATGAGTGTGACTTCTCACAGTTTATGGGTGTAATGTTCACACTGTTTATGAGTGTGACTTCTCACTTTTTATGGGTGTGACATTCACACAGTTTTTGCATGTGATATTCTCACTGTTTATGGTGTGACGTTCTCGCTGTTTATGGGTGTGACGTTCTCACTGTTTTTGCGTGTGATATTCTCACTGTTCATGGGTGTGACATTCTCACTGTTTGTGGGTGTGACGTTCTCACTGTTTTTGCATGTGATATTCTCACTGTTCGTGGGTGTGACATTCTCACTGTTTATGGGTGTGACGTTCTCACTGTTTTTGCATGTGATATTCTCACTGTTCATGAGTGTGACATTCTCACTTGTTATGGGTGTGACGTTCACACTGTTTATGGGTTTGATGTTCTCACTGTTTCTGGGTTTGACATTCTCACTGTTTATGATTGTGACTTCTCACTTTTTTTGGGTGTTACATTCACACTCTTTATGAATGTGTCTTCTCACTGTTTATGGTGTGACGTTCTCACTGTTTATGGTGTGACGTTCTCACTGTTTATGGGTGTGACATTCTCACTGTATTTGCATGTGATATTCTCACTGTTTATGGTGTGACGTTCTCGCTGTTTATGGGTGTGACGTTCTCACTGTTTTTGTGTGTGATATTCTCACTGTTCATGAGTGTGACATTCTCACTTGTTATGGGTGTGACGTTCACACTGTTTATGGGTTTGATGTTCTCACTGTTTCTGGGTTTGACATTCTCACTGTTTATGTGTGTGATGTTCACACTGTTTATGGGTATGACTTCTCACTGTTTATGGGTGTGATGTTCACACTCATTATGATTGTGACTTCTCACTTTTCATGGGTGTGACATTCACACTTTTTATGAGTGTGTCTTCTCACTGTTTATGTGTGTGACATTCTCACTGTTAATGGGTGTGATGTTCACACTGTTTATGGGTGTGACTTCTCACTGTTTAATCCTGTGATGTTGACTCTCTTTATGGCTGTGATGTTCTCACTGTTTATGGTGTGATGTTCACACTCTTTATATGTGTGACGTTCACACTGTTTATGGGTGTGACGTTCTCACTATTTATGGGCGTGACTTCTCACTTTTTATGTGTGTGATGTTCACACTGTTTATGGGTGTGACTTCTCACTGTTAGTGGCTGTGATGTTCACACTCTTTATATGTGTGACGTTCACATCTTTTATGGGTGTGATATTCTCCGGTTTATGGCTGTGACGTTCTCACTGTTTTTGCATTTGATATTCTCACTGTTCATGGGTGTGATATTTTCACTGTTTATGGGTGTGATGATCACACTGTTTATGGGTGTGATGTCTCACTGTTTCTGGGTTTGACATTCTCACTGTTTATGGGTGTGGCGTTCACACTGTTTACGGTTGTGACGTTCACACTGTTTATGAGTGTGACGTTCACTCTGTTTATGGATGTGACGTTCTCACTGTTTATGTGTGTGACGTTTTCACTGTTTATGGGTGTGACATTCTCACTGTTTATGGGTGTGACATTCTCACTGTTTATGGGTGTGACTTTCTCACTGTTTATGGGTGTGAAGTTCTCACTGTTTATGGGTGTGACGTTCACACTATTTCTGGTGTGATGTTCTCACTGTTTATGGGTGTGACGTTCTCATTGTTTATGGGTGTGATGTTCCCACTCTTTATATATGTGATGTTCACACTGTTATGGGTGTGACATTCTCACTGTTTATGGGTGTGACATTCTCATTGTTTATGGGTGTGACATTCTCATTGTTTATGGGTGTGACGTTCTCACTGTTTTTGCAGGTGATATTCTCAATGTTCATGGGTGTGACATTCTTACTGTTTATGGGTGTGACGTTAACACTGTTTATGGGTGTGACTTCTCACTGTTTATGAGTGTGATGTTCACACTCTTTATGAGTGTGACTTCTCCCCGCTTATGGGTGTGATGTTCACATCTTTCTTTATGAGTGTGACTTCTCACTGTTTATGGTTGTGACGTTCACACTGTTTTTGTGTGTGAACGTTTCACTCTTTATGGGTGTGACATTCTCACTGTTTATGGGTGTGACATTCTCATTGTTTATGGGTGTGACGTCCTCACTGTTTATGGGTGTGACATTCTCATTGTTTATGGGTGTGACGTTCTCACTGTTTATGGGTGTGATGTTCTCACTGTTTATTGGAGTTATGTTCTCACTGTTTATGGGTGTGATGTTCACACTCATTATGATTGTGACTTCTCACTTTTCATGGGTGTGACATTCACACTTTTTATGAGTGTGTCTTCTCACTGTTTATGTGTGTGACATTCTCACTGTTAATGGGTGTGATGTTCACACTGTTTATGGGTGTGACTTCTCACTGTTTAATCCTGTGATGTTGACTCTCTTTATGGCTGTGATGTTCTCACTGTTTATGGTGTGATGTTCACACTCTTTATATGTGTGACGTTCACACTGTTTATGGGTGTGACGTTCTCACTATTTATGGGCGTGACTTCTCACTTTTTATGTGTGTGATGTTCACACTGTTTATGGGTGTGACTTCTCACTGTTAGTGGCTGTGATGTTCACACTCTTTATATGTGTGACGTTCACATCTTTTATGGGTGTGATATTCTCCGGTTTATGGCTGTGACGTTCTCACTGTTTTTGCATTTGATATTCTCACTGTTCATGGGTGTGATATTTTCACTGTTTATGGGTGTGATGATCACACTGTTTATGGGTGTGATGTCTCACTGTTTCTGGGTTTGACATTCTCACTGTTTATGGGTGTGGCGTTCACACTGTTTACGGTTGTGACGTTCACACTGTTTATGAGTGTGACGTTCACTCTGTTTATGGATGTGACGTTCTCACTGTTTATGTGTGTGACGTTTTCACTGTTTATGGGTGTGACATTCTCACTGTTTATGGGTGTGACATTCTCACTGTTTATGGGTGTGACTTTCTCACTGTTTATGGGTGTGAAGTTCTCACTGTTTATGGGTGTGACGTTCACACTATTTCTGGTGTGATGTTCTCACTGTTTATGGGTGTGACGTTCTCATTGTTTATGGGTGTGATGTTCCCACTCTTTATATATGTGATGTTCACACTGTTATGGGTGTGACATTCTCACTGTTTATGGGTGTGACATTCTCATTGTTTATGGGTGTGACATTCTCATTGTTTATGGGTGTGACGTTCTCACTGTTTTTGCAGGTGATATTCTCAATGTTCATGGGTGTGACATTCTTACTGTTTATGGGTGTGACGTTAACACTGTTTATGGGTGTGACTTCTCACTGTTTATGAGTGTGATGTTCACACTCTTTATGAGTGTGACTTCTCCCCGCTTATGGGTGTGATGTTCACATCTTTCTTTATGAGTGTGACTTCTCACTGTTTATGGTTGTGACGTTCACACTGTTTTTGTGTGTGAACGTTTCACTCTTTATGGGTGTGACATTCTCACTGTTTATGGGTGTGACATTCTCATTGTTTATGGGTGTGACGTCCTCACTGTTTATGGGTGTGACATTCTCATTGTTTATGGGTGTGACGTTCTCACTGTTTATGGGTGTGATGTTCTCACTGTTTATTGGAGTTATGTTCTCACTGTTTATGGGTGTGATGTTCTCACTGTTTATGGGTGTGTCATTCTCACTGTTTATCGGAGTGACGTTCTCACTGTTCATGGTTGTCATGTTATCATTGTTTATAGGTGTGACGTTCTTACTATTTTTGCTTGTGACTTCTCACTGTTTTTGGGTGTGATGTTCTGACTGTTTCTGCGTTTGACATTCTCACTGTTTATGCATGCGACATTCTCACTGTTTATTGGTGTGACATTCACACTCTTTATGAGTGTGACTTCTCACTTTTTATGGATGTGACGTTCACACTGTTTATGTGTGTGACGTTCTCATTGTTTATGGGTGTGATGTTCCCACTCTTTATATATGTGATGTTCACACTGTTATGGGTGTGACATTCTACGGATTATGGCTGTGATTTTCTCACTGTTTATGGGTGTGACGTTCACACTGTTTATGGGTTTGATGTTCTCACTGTTTCTGGGTTTGACATTCTCACTGTTTATGTGTGTGATGTTCACACTGTTTATGGGTGTGAGATTCTCACTCTTTATGCGTGTGACGTTCTCACCTTTAATGTGTGTGATGTTCTCACTGTTTTTGGGTGTGATGTTCTGACTGTTGATGTGTATGATGTTCTCACAGTTTATGGGTGTGACGTTCTCACTGTTTATGCTTGTGACATTCTCACTGTTTATGGGTGTGACGTTCTCACTGTTAATGGGTGTGATATTCTCACTGTTTATGGGTGTGACATTCATGCTCTTTATGAGTATGTCTTCTCACTGTTTATGTGGGTGACGTTCACGCTGTTTATGGGTGTGACGTTCTCACTGATTACGGGTGTGACATTCTCACTGTTTATGGGTGTGATGTTCACACTCCTTATGAGTGTGACTTCTCACTGTATGTGTGTGACGTTCACGCTGTTTATGAGTGTGACGTTCTCACTGATTACAGGTGTGACGTTCTCACTGTTTATGTGTGTGATGTTCTCACTTTTTATGGGTGTGACGTTCTCACTGTTTATGGGTTTGATGTTCTCACTGTTTCTGGGTTTGACATTCTCACTGTTTATGGCTGTGATATTCTCACTGTTTATGGGTGTGATGTTCACACTCTTTATGCGTGTGACGTTCTCACTTTTAATGTGTGTGACGTTATCACTGTTTTTGGGTGTGATTTTCTGACTGTTAATGTGCGTGATGTTCTCACAGTTTATGGGTGTGACGTTCTCACTGTTTCTGCTAGTGACATTCTCACTGTTTATGGGTGTGACGTTCTCGCTGTTTATGGGTGTGACATTCTCACTGTTAATCGGTGTGATGTTCTCACTGTTTATGGGTGTGACGTTCTCACTGTTTATGGGTGTGACGTTTTCACTGTTTATGCGTGTGACATTCTCACTGTTTATGGGTGTGACGTTCACACTGTTTATGGCTGTGACTTCTCACTGTTTATGGGTGTGACGTTCACACTGTTTTTGGTTATGACTTCTCACTGTTTATGGGTGTGCTATTCACACTCTTTATGAGTGTGTTTTCTCACTGTTTATGTGTGTGACGTTCATGCTGTTTATGGGTGTGATGTTCTCACTGATTATGGTTGTGACATTCTCACTGTTTATGTGTGTGATGTTCTCACTGTTTATGGGTGTGAACTTCTAACTGTTTATGGGTGTGACGTTCTCTCTGTTAATGGGTGTGATGTTCTCACTGTTTATGTGAGTGACATTCTCATTGTTTATGGGTGTGACGTTTTCACTGTTTATGAGTGTGACGTTCTCACGGTTCATGGGTGTGACGTTCTCACTGTTTATGGGTGTGACGTTCTCACTGTTAATGGGTGTGATATTCTCGCTGTTCATGGGTGTGACATTCTCACTGTTTATGGGGGTGACGTTCACACTGTTTATGGTTGTGACATTCACACTGTTTATGGGTGTGACGTTCACACTGTTTATGTGTGTGACGTTTTCACTGTTTATTGGTGTGACATTGTCACTGTTTATGCGTGTGACATTCTCACTTTTTATGGGTGTGATGTTCACACTCTTTATGAGTATGACGCCCTCACTGTTTATGTGTGTGACGTTCAAACTTTTTATGGCTGTGACTTCTCACTGTTTATGGGTGTGATGTTCACACTGTTTTTGGTTATGACTTCTCACTGTTTATGGGTGTGATGTTCACACCCTTTATGAGTGTGACTTCTCACTTTTTATGGGTGTGCCGTTCACACTGTTTATGGGTGTGACGTTCTCACTCTTTATGAGTGTGCTTTCTCACTGTTTGTGTGTGACGTCCACGCTGTTTATGGGTGTGACGTTCTCACTGATTATGGGTGTGACATTCTCACTGTTTATGTGTGTGATGTTCTCACTGTTTATGGGTGTGACCTTCTTACTGTTTATGGGCGTGACTTCTCACTTTTTATGGGTGTGATGTTCATACTGTTTATGGGTGTGACATCTCACTGTTTATGGGTGTGACTTCTCAATCTTTATGGCTGTGACGTTTTCACTGTTTATGGTGTGATGTTCACACTCTTTATATGTGTGACGTTCACACTGTTATGGGTGTGACATTCTCCGGTTTATGGCTGTGACGTTCTCACTGTTTATGGTGTGACGTTCTCACTGATTATGGGTGTGACGTTCTCACTGCTTTTGCATGTGATATTCTCACTGTTTATGGGTGTGACGTTCACACAGTTTATGGGTGTGATGTTCACACTGTTTATGGGTGTGACATTCTCACTGTTTATGTGTGCGACGTTCTCACTGTTTATGGGTGTGACGTTCACACAGTTTATGGGTGTGACGTACTCACTGTTTATGGGTGTGACATTCTCACTGTTTATGGTTGTGACAGTCACACTGTTTATGGGTGTGATGTTCTCACTGTTTATGAGTGTGAAGTTCTCACTGTTTATGGGTGTGACATTCACACTGTTTATGGTTGTGACGTTCTCACTGTTTATGGGTGTGACGTTTTCACTTTTAATGGGTGTGATGTTCTCACTGTTTATGGGTGTGATGTTTTCACTGTTTATGCGTGTGACATTCTCACTTTTTATGGGTGTGATGTTCAGACTGTTTATGGGTGTGACTTCTCACTGTTTATGGGTGTGATGCTGACACCCTTTATGAGTGTGACTTCTCACTTTTTATGCGGGTGACGTTCACACTGTTTATGGTTGTGACGTTCACACTGTTAATGGGTGTGACATTCTCACTGTTTCTGGGTGTGGCGTTCACACTGTTTATGGGTGTGATGTTCTCACTGTTTATGGGTGTGACATTCACACTGTTTATGGGTGTGATGTTCTCACTTTTTATGGGTGTGACATTCACACTGTTTATGGGTGTGATGTTCTCACTTTTTATGGGTGTGATGTTCACACTGTTTATGTGTGTGACGTTCTCACTGTTTATGGGCGTGACATTCTCACTGTTTATGTGTGTGACGTTCTCACTGTTTATGGGCGTGACATTCTCACTGTTTATGGGTGTGACGTTCTCACTGTTTATGGGTGTGATGTTCTCACTGTTTATGGGTGTGATGTTCTCACTGTTTATGGGTTTGATGTTCACACCCTATGAGTGTGACTTCTCAGTGCTTATGGGTGTGATGTTCACTCTTTTTATGAGTGTGACTTGACACTGTTTATGTGTGTGACATTCACACTGCTAATGGGTGTGAGATTCTCACTGTTTATGGGCCTGATTCTCAATGTTTATGAGTGTGAAGTTCACACTGTTTATGGGTGTGATGTTCACACTGTTTATGGGTATGACTTCACACTGTTTATGTGTCTGACGTTCACACTGTTTATGGGTGTGAGATTCTCACTGTTTATGGGTGTGATTTTCACACTGTTTATGGGTATGACATCTCACTGTTTATGGGTGTGACGTTCACACTGTTATTGCGTGTGACGTTCACACTGTTTATGGGTGTGATGTTCTCAGTGTTTATGAGTGAGATGTTCTGACTGTTTCTGGGTTTAACATTCTAACTGTTTCTGAGTGTGACGTTCACACTGTTTATGGGTCCGACGTTCGCACTGTTTATGGGTGTGATGTTCTCACTCTTTATGGGTGTGATATTCTCACTATTTATAGGTGACGTTCACACTGTTTATGAGTGTAACGTTCACACTGTTTATGGGTGTGACGGTCACAGTGTTTATGGGAATGATGTTATCATTGTTTATGGGTGTGATGTTCTCACTGTTTATTGGTGTGACATTCTCACTGTTTATGAGTGTGACGTTCTCACTCTTTATGAGTGTGACATTCACTCTGTTTATGGGTGTAACTTTCTCACTGTTTAAGGTTGTGACGTTCACACTGTTTATGGGTGTGACGTTCTCACTGATTATGGGTGTGACATTCTCACTGTTTCTGTGTGTGATGTTCTCACTTTTTATGGGTGTGATGTTCTCACTGTTTTTGGGTGTGATTTTCTGACTGTTAATGTGTGTGATGTTCTCACAGTTTATGGGTGTGACGTTCTCACTGTTTCTGCTTGTGACATTCTCACTGTTTATGGGTGTGACGTTCTCGCTGTTTATGGGTGTGATGTTCTCACTGTTAATGGGTGTGATCTTCTCACTGTTTATGGGTGTCACGTTCACACTGTTTATGGGTGTGATGTTCTCACGGTTTATGGGTGTGATGTTCTCACTGTTAATGGGTGTGATGTTCTCACTGTTTATGCGTATGACATTCTCACTGTTTATGGGTGTGATGTTCACACTCTTTATGAGTGTGACGTTCTCACTGATTATGGGTGTCACATTCTCACTGTTTATGTGTGTGGTGTTCTCACTGTTTATGGGTGTGACCTTCTAACTGTTTATGGGGGTGACGTTCACACTTTTTATGGGTGTGATGTTCCCAGTGTTTCTGGGTTTGACATTCTCACTGTTTCTGGGTGTGGCGTTCACACTGTTTATGGGTGTGACGTTCACGCTGTTTATGTGTGTGACGTTTTCACTGTTTATTGGTGTGACATTCTCACTGTTTATGGGTGTGATGTTCTCACTGTTTATGGGTGTGATTTTCACACTCTTTATGAGTGTGACTTCTCACTGTTTATGTGTGTGATGTTCAAACTTTTTATGGCTGTGACTTGTCACTGTTTATGGGTGTGATGTTCACACTGTTTTTGGTTATGACTTCTCACTGTTTATGGGTGTGACGTTCACACTCTTTATGAGTGTGACTTCTCACTTTTTATGGGTGTGCCGTTCACACTGTTTATGGGTGTGACGTTCTCACTCTTTATGAATGTGTTTTCTCACTGTTTATGTGTGTGACGTCCACGCTGTTTATGGGTGTGGCGTTCTCACTGATTATGGGTGTGACATTCTCACTGTTAATGTGTGTGATGTTCTCACTGTTTATGGGTGTGACCTTCTTACTGTTTATGGGCGTGACCTCTCACTTTTTATGGGTGTGATTTCTCAATCTTTATGGCTGTGACGTTTTCACTGTTTATGGTGTGATGTTCACACTATTTATATGTGTGACGTTCACACTGTTATGGGTGTGACATTCTCCGGTTTATGGCTGTGACGTTCTCACTGTTTATGGTGTGATGTTCTCACTGATTATGGTTGTGACGTTCTCACTGTTTTTGCATGTGATATTCTCACTGTTTATTGCGTGACATTCTCACTGTTCATGGGTGTGACATTCTCACTGTTTATGGGTGTGACGTTCACACTGTTTATGGGTGTGATGTTCTCACTGTTTCTGGGTTTGACATTCTCACTGTTTCTGGGTGTGGCGTTCACACTGTTTATGGTTGTGACGTTCACACTGTTTATGGGTGTGACATTCACACTGTTTATGGGTGTGACGTTCTCACTGTTTATGTGTGTGACGTTTTCACTGTTTATGGGTGTGACATTCTCACTGTTTATGGTGTGACATTCTCACTGTTTATGGGTGTGACTTTCTCACTGTTTATGAGTGTGACGTTCTCACTGTTTATGGGTGTGACATTCACACTGTTTATGGTTGTGACGTTCTCATTGTTTATGGGTGTGACGTTTTCACTTTTAATGGGTGTGATGTTCTCACTGTTTATGGGTGTGATGTTTTCACTGTTTATGAGTGTGAAGTTCTCACTGTTTATGGGTGTGACATTCTCACTGTTTATGGTTGTGACGTTCTCACTGTTTATGGGTGTGACGTTTTCACTTTTAATGGGTGTGATGTTCTCACTGTTTATGGGTGTGATGATTTCACTGTTTATGCGTGTGACATTCTCACGGTTTATGGGTGTGATGTTCACACTCTTTATGAGTGTGAGTTCTCACTGTTTATGTGTGTGACGTTCTCACTATTAATGGGCGTGACTTCTCACTTTTATGGATGTGATGTTCACACTGTTTATGGGTATGACTTCTCACTGTTCATGGGTGTGATGCTGACACCCTTTATGAGTGTGACTTCTCACTTTTTATGGGTGTGACGTTCACACTGTTTATGGTTGTGACGTTCACACTGTTTATGGGTGTGATGTTCACACTGTTTCTGGGTGTGACGTTCTCACTGTTTATGGGCGTGACATTCTCACTGTTTATGGGTGTGATGTTCTCACTGTTTATGGGTGTGATATTCTCACTGTTTATGGGTGTGATGTTCTCACTGTTTTTGCATGTGATATTCTCGCTGTTTATGGGTGTGACGTTCACGCTTTTTATGGGGGTGACGTTCACACTTTTTATGGGTGTGATGTTCCCAGTGTTTCTGGGTTTGACATTCTCACTGTTTCTGGGTGTGGCGTTCACACTGTTTATGGTTGTGACATTCACACTGTTTATGGGTGTGACGTTCACACTGTTTATGTGTGTGACGTTTTCACTGTTTATTGGTGTGACATTCTCACTGTTTATGGGTGTGATGTTCTCACTGTTTATGGGTGTGATTTTCACACTCTTTATGAGTGTGACTTCTCACTGTTTATGTGTGTGATGTTCAAACTTTTTATGGCTGTGACTTGTCACTGTTTATGGGTGTGATGTTCACACTGTTTTTGGTTATGACTTCTCACTGTTTATGGGTGTGACGTTCACACTCTTTATGAGTGTGACTTCTCACTTTTTATGGGTGTGCCGTTCACACTGTTTATGGGTGTGACGTTCTCACTCTTTATGAATGTGTTTTCTCACTGTTTATGTGTGTGACGTCCACGCTGTTTATGGGTGTGGCGTTCTCACTGATTATGGGTGTGACATTCTCACTGTTAATGTGTGTGATGTTCTCACTGTTTATGGGTGTGACCTTCTTACTGTTTATGGGCGTGACTTCTCACTTTTTATGGGTGTGACTTCTCAATCTTTATGGCTGTGACGTTTTCACTGTTTATGGTGTGATGTTCACACTCTTTATATGTGTGACGTTCACACTGTTATGGGAGTGACATTCTCCGGTTTATGGCTGTGACGTTCTCACTGTTTATGGTGTGACGTTCTCACTGTTTATGGCTGTGACGTTCTCACTGTTTATGGTGTGACGTTCTCACTGTTTATGGTGTGATGTTCTCACTGATTATGGTTGTGACGTTCTCACTGTTTTTGCATGTGATATTCTCACTGTTTATGAGGTGACATTCTCACTGTTTATGGGTGTGACGTTCTTACTCTTTTTGCATGTGATATTCTCACTGTTCATGGGTGTGACATTCTCACTGTTTATGGGTGTGATGTTCACACTGTTTATGGGTGTGATGTTCTCACTGTTTCTGGGTTTGACATTCTGACTGTTTCTGGGTGTGGCGTTCACACTGTTTATGGTTGTGACGTTCACACTGTTTATGGGTGTGACGTTCACACTGTTTATGGGTGTGACGTTCTCACTGTTTATGTGTGTGATGTTTTCACTGTTTATGGGTGTGACATTCTCACTGTTTATGGTGTGACATTCTCACTGTTTATGGGTGTGACGTTCTCTCTGTTTATGGGTGTGACTTTCTCACTGTTTATGAGTGTGAAGTTCTCACTGTTTATGGGTGTGATGTTTTCACTGTTTATGCGTGTGACATTCTCACTGTTTGTGGTTGTGATGTTCACACTCTTTATGACTGTGACTTCTCAGTGTTTATGTGTGTGACGTTCTCACTATTAATGGGCGTGACTTCTCACTTTTTTGGGTGTGATTTTCTCACTGTTTATGGGTGTGACGTTGTCACTGTTTATGCGTATGACATTCTCACTGTTTATGGGTGTGATGTTCACACTCTTTATGAGTATGACGCCCTCACTGCTAATGGGTGTGATTTTCACACTCTTTATGAGTGTGACTTCTCACTGTTTACGTGTGTGACATTCAAACTTCTTATGGCTGTGACTTCTCACTGTTTATCGGTGTGATGTTCGCACTGTTTTTGGTTATGACTTCTCACTGTTTATGGGTGTGATGTTCACACTCTTTATGAGTGTGACCTCTCACTTTTTATGGGTGTGCCGTTCACACTGTTTATGGGCGTGACGTTCTCACTCTTTATGAGTGTGTTTTCTCACTGTTTATAGGTGTGACGTCCACGCTGTTTATGGGTGTGACGTTCTCACTGATTATGGGTGTGACATTCTCACTGTTTATGTGTGTGATGTTCTCACTGTTTATGGGTGTGACCTTCTTACTGTTTATGGGCGTGACTTCTCACTTTTTATGGGTGTGATTTCTCAATCTTTATGGCTGTGACGTTTTCACTGTTTATGGTGTGATGTTCACACTATTTATATGTGTGACGTTCACACTGTTATGGGTGTGACATTCTCCGGTTTATGGCTGTGACGTTCTCACTGTTTATGGTGTGATGTTCTCACTGATTATGGTTGTGACGTTCTCACTGTTTTTGCATGTGATATTCTCACTGTTTATGGGTGTGACATTCTCACTGTTTATGGTTGTGACGTTCTCATTGTTTATGGGTGTGACGTTTTCACTTTTAATGGGTGTGATGTTCTCAAAGTTTATGGGTGTGATGTTTTCACTGTTTATGAGTGTGAAGTTCTCACTGTTTATGGGTGTGACATTCTCACTGTTTATGGTTGTGACGTTCTCACTGTTTATGGGTGTGACGTTTTCACTTTTAATGGGTGTGATGTTCTCACTGTTTATGGGTGTGATGATTTCACTGTTTATGCGTGTGACATTCTCACGGTTTATGGGTGTGATGTTCACACCCTTTATGAGTGTGACTTCTCACTTTTTATGGGTGTGACGTTCACACTGTTTATGGTTGTGACGTTCACACTGTTTATGGGTGTGATGTTCACACTGTTTCTGGGTGTGACGTTCTCACTGTTTATGGGTGTGATGTTCTCACTGTTTATGGGTGTGATATTCTCACTGTTTATGGGTTTAATGATCACACCCTATGAGTGTGACTTCTCACTGATTATGGGTGTGATGTTCACACTTTTTATGAGTGTGACTTGACACTGTTTATGTGTGTGACATTCACAAAGCAAATGGGTGTGAGATTCTCACTGTTTATGGGCCTGATTCTCAAAGTTTATGGGTGTGATGTTCACACTGTTTATGGATATGACTTCACACTGTTTATGGGTGTGATGTTCAAACTTTTTATGAGTGTGACTTCACACTGTTTATGTGTCTGACGTTCACACTGTTTATGGGTGTGAGATTCTCACTGTTTATGGGTGTGACGTTCTCACTGTTTATGGGTGTGACGTTCTCACTGTTTATGTGTGTGACATTCACACTGTTTATGGGAGTGATGTTCACACTCTTTATGGGTGTGACGTTCTCACTGTTTATAGGTGTGACGTTCTCACAGTTTATGTGTGTGA
This sequence comes from Isurus oxyrinchus, assembly GCA_026770705.1. Classification (NCBI taxonomy): domain Eukaryota; kingdom Metazoa; phylum Chordata; class Chondrichthyes; order Lamniformes; family Lamnidae; genus Isurus; species Isurus oxyrinchus. The sequence goes on from JANJGN010000805.1 coordinate 183,844, forward strand.
CGTTCTCACTGTTTATGGGTGTGACGTTTTCACTGTTGATGGGTGTGACGTTCTCACTGTTTATGTGTGTGATGTTCTCACTGTTTATGGTGTGACATTCTCACTGTTTATGGGTGTGATGTTCTCACTGTTTTTGCATGTGATATTCTCGCTGTTCATGCATGTGACATTCTCTCTGTTTATGTGTGTGACGTTCACGCTTTTTATGGGTGTGACGTTCTCACTGATTATGGGTGTCACATTCTCACTGTTTATGTGTGTGGTGTTCTCACTGTTTATGGATGTGACGTTCACACTTTTTATGGGTGTGATGTTCCCAGTGTTTCTGGGTTTGACATTCTCACTGTTTCTGGGTGTGGCGTTCACACTGTTTATGGGTGTGACGTTCACACTGTTTATGGGTGTGACGTTCTCACTGTTTATGGGTGTGACGTTCTCACTGTTTATGGGTGTGACGTTCTCACTGTTTATGGGTGTGACGTTCACACTGTTTATGGGTGTGATGTTCTCACTGTTTCTGGGTGTGGCGTTCACACTGTTTATGGTTGTGACGTTCACACTGTTTATGGGTGTGATGTTCTCACTGTTTATGGGTGTGATGTTTTCACTGTTTATGAGTGTGAAGTTCTCACTGTTTATGGGTGTGACATTCTCACTGTTTATGGTTGTGACGTTCTCACTGTTTATGGGTGTGACGTTTTCACTTTTAATGGGTGTGATGTTCTCACTGTTTATGGGTGTGATGATTTCACTGTTTATGCGTGTGACATTCTCACGGTTTATGGGTGTGATGTTCACACTCTTTATGAGTGTGAGTTCTCACTGTTTATGTGTGTGACGTTCTCACTATTAATGGGCGTGACTTCTCACTTTTATGGATGTGATGTTCACACTGTTTATGGGTATGACTTCTCACTGTTCATGGGTGTGATGCTGACACCCTTTATGAGTGTGACTTCTCACTTTTTATGGGTGTGACGTTCACACTGTTTATGGTTGTGACGTTCACACTGTTTATGGGTGTGATGTTCACACTGTTTCTGGGTGTGACGTTCTCACTGTTTATGGGCGTGACATTCTCACTGTTTATGGGTGTGATGTTCTCACTGTTTATGGGTGTGATATTCTCACTGTTTATGGGTGTGATGTTCTCACTGTTTTTGCATGTGATATTCTCGCTGTTCATGGATGTGACATTCTCACTGTTTATGTGTGTGACGTTCACGCTTTTTATGGGTGTGACGTTCTCACTGATTATGGGTGTCACATTCTCACTGTTTATGTGTTTGATGTTCTCACTGTTTATGGGTGTGACCTTCTAACTGTTTATGGGGGTGACGTTCACACTTTTTATGGGTGTGATGTTCCCAGTGTTTCTGGGTTTGACATTCTCACTGTTTCTGGGTGTGGCGTTCACACTGTTTATGGTTGTGACATTCACACTGTTTATGGGTGTGACGTTCACACTGTTTATGTGTGTGACGTTTTCACTGTTTATTGGTGTGACATTCTCACTGTTTATGGGTGTGATGTTCTCACTGTTTATGGGTGTGATTTTCACACTCTTTATGAGTGTGACTTCTCACTGTTTATGTGTGTGATGTTCAAACTTTTTATGGCTGTGACTTGTCACTGTTTATGGGTGTGATGTTCACACTGTTTTTGGTTATGACTTCTCACTGTTTATGGGTGTGACGTTCACACTCTTTATGAGTGTGACTTCTCACTTTTTATGGGTGTGCCGTTCACACTGTTTATGGGTGTGACGTTCTCACTCTTTATGAATGTGTTTTCTCACTGTTTATGTGTGTGACGTCCACGCTGTTTATGGGTGTGGCGTTCTCACTGATTATGGGTGTGACATTCTCACTGTTAATGTGTGTGATGTTCTCACTGTTTATGGGTGTGACCTTCTTACTGTTTATGGGCGTGACTTCTCACTTTTTATGGGTGTGACTTCTCAATCTTTATGGCTGTGACGTTTTCACTGTTTATGGTGTGATGTTCACACTCTTTATATGTGTGACGTTCACACTGTTATGGGAGTGACATTCTCCGGTTTATGGCTGTGACGTTCTCACTGTTTATGGTGTGACGTTCTCACTGTTTATGGCTGTGACGTTCTCACTGTTTATGGTGTGACGTTCTCACTGTTTATGGTGTGATGTTCTCACTGATTATGGTTGTGACGTTCTCACTGTTTTTGCATGTGATATTCTCACTGTTTATGAGGTGACATTCTCACTGTTTATGGGTGTGACGTTCTTACTCTTTTTGCATGTGATATTCTCACTGTTCATGGGTGTGACATTCTCACTGTTTATGGGTGTGATGTTCACACTGTTTATGGGTGTGATGTTCTCACTGTTTCTGGGTTTGACATTCTGACTGTTTCTGGGTGTGGCGTTCACACTGTTTATGGTTGTGACGTTCACACTGTTTATGGGTGTGACGTTCACACTGTTTATGGGTGTGACGTTCTCACTGTTTATGTGTGTGATGTTTTCACTGTTTATGGGTGTGACATTCTCACTGTTTATGGTGTGACATTCTCACTGTTTATGGGTGTGACGTTCTCACTGTTTATGGGTGTGACTTTCTCACTGTTTATGAGTGTGAAGTTCTCACTGTTTATGGGTGTGATGTTTTCACTGTTTATGCGTGTGACATTCTCACTGTTTGTGGTTGTGATGTTCACACTCTTTATGACTGTGACTTCTCAGTGTTTATGTGTGTGACGTTCTCACTATTAATGGGCGTGACTTCTCACTTTTTTGGGTGTGATTTTCTCACTGTTTATGGGTGTGACGTTGTCACTGTTTATGCGTATGACATTCTCACTGTTTATGGGTGTGATGTTCACACTCTTTATGAGTATGACGCCCTCACTGCTAATGGGTGTGATTTTCACACTCTTTATGAGTGTGACTTCTCACTGTTTACGTGTGTGACGTTCAAACTTCTTATGGCTGTGACTTCTCACTGTTTATCGGTGTGATGTTCGCACTGTTTTTGGTTATGACTTCTCACTGTTCATGGGTGTGATGTTCACACTCTTTATGAGTGTGACTTCTCACTTTTTATGGGTGTGCCGTTCACACTGTTTATGGGCGTGACGTTCTCACTCTTTATGAGTGTGTTTTCTCACTGTTTATAGGTGTGACGTCCACGCTGTTTATGGGTGTGACGTTCTCACTGATTATGGGTGTGACATTCTCACTGTTTATGTGTGTGACGTTCTCACTGTTTATGGGTGTGACCTTCTTACTGTTTATGGGCGTGACTTCTCACTTTTTATGGGTGTGATTTCTCAATCTTTATGGCTGTGACGTTTTCACTGTTTATGGTGTGATGTTCACACTATTTATATGTGTGACGTTCACACTGTTATGGGTGTGACATTCTCCGGTTTATGGCTGTGACGTTCTCACTGTTTATGGTGTGATGTTCTCACTGATTATGGTTGTGACGTTCTCACTGTTTTTGCATGTGATATTCTCACTGTTTATGGGTGTGACATTCTCACTGTTTATGGTTGTGACGTTCTCATTGTTTATGGGTGTGACGTTTTCACTTTTAATGGGTGTGATGTTCTCACTGTTTATGGGTGTGATGTTTTCACTGTTTATGAGTGTGAAGTTCTCACTGTTTATGGGTGTGACATTCTCACTGTTTATGGTTGTGACGTTCTCACTGTTTATGGGTGTGACGTTTTCACTTTTAATGGGTGTGATGTTCTCACTGTTTATGGGTGTGACGTTTTCACTTTTAATGGGTGTGATGATTTCACTGTTTATGCGTGTGACATTCTCACGGTTTATGGGTGTGACTTCTCACTTTTTATGGGTGTGACGTTCACACTGTTTATGGTTGTGACGTTCACACTGTTTATGGGTGTGATGTTCACACTGTTTCTGGGTGTGACGTTCTCACTGTTTATGGGCGTGACATTCTCACTGTTTATGGGTGTGATGTTCTCACTGTTTATGGGTGTGATATTCTCACTGTTTATGGGTTTAATGATCACACCCTATGAGTGTGACTTCTCACTGATTATGGGTGTGATGTTCACACTTTTTATGAGTGTGACTTGACACTGTTTATGTGTGTGACATTCACACTGCAAATGGGTGTGAGATTCTCACTGTTTATGGGCCTGATTCTCAAAGTTTATGGGTGTGATGTTCACACTGTTTATGGATATGACTTCACACTGTTTATGGGTGTGATGTTCAAACTTTTTATGAGTGTGACTTCACACTGTTTATGTGTCTGACGTTCACACTGTTTATGGGTGTGAGATTCTCACTGTTTATGGGTGTGACGTTCTCACTGTTTATGGGTGTGACGTTCTCACTGTTTATGTGTGTGACATTCACACTGTTTATGGGAGTGATGTTCACACTCTTTATGGGTGTGACGTTCTCACTGTTTATAGGTGTGACGTTCTCACAGTTTATGGGTGTGATTTTCTCACTGTTTATGGGTGTGACGTTCACACTGTTTATGGGTGTGATGTTCTCACTGTTTATGGGTGTGATATTCTCACTATTTATAGGTGGCGTTCACACTGTTTATGAGTGTAACATTCACACTGTTTATGGGTGTGACGGTCACAGTGTTTATGGGTGTGATGTTCTCACTGTTTATGTGTGTGACGTTCTGACTGTTTATGAGTGTGACGTTCTCACTGTTTATGTGTGTGACGTTCTCACTGTTTATGAGTGTGACGTTCTCACTGTTTATGAGTGTGACGTTCTCACTGTTTATGAGTGTGACGTTCTCACTGTTTATGAGTGTGACGTTCACTCTGTTTATGGGTATGACTTTCTCACTGTTTAAGGGTGTGACGTTCACACTGTTTATGGGTGTGACTTTCTCACTGTTTATGGGTGTGACTTTCTCACTGTTTATGGGTGAGAAGTTCACACTCTTCATGAGTGTGTCTTCTCACTGTGCATATGTGTGACGTTCACGCTGTTTATGGGTGTGACGTTCTCACTGATTATGGGTGTGACCTTCTCACTGTTTATGGGTGTGATGTTCTCACTGTTTATGGGTGTGACATTCTCACTGTTTATGGGTGTGATGTTCTCACTGTTTATGGGTGTGACATTCTCACTGTTAATGGGTGTGATGTTCTCACTGTTTATGGGTGTGATGTTCACACTCTTTATGAGTGTGACTTCTCACTCTTTATGGGTGTGACGTTCACACTAATTATGGGTGTGACGTTCTCACTGTTTATGGGTGTGATGTTCACACTCTTTATGTGTGTGACGTTCTCACTGTTTATGGGTGTGATGTTCCCACACTTTGAGTGTGACTTCACACTGTTTAAGTGTGTGACATTTAGACTGTTTATGGTGTGAGATTCTCACTGTTTATGGGTGTGATGTTCACACTGTTTATGGGCATGCCTTCACACTGTTCATGGGTGTGACTTCTCACTGTTTATTGGTGTGATGTTGACACTCTTTATGTGTGTGACGTTCTCACTATTTATGCGTGTGACATTCTCACTGTTTATGGGTGTGATGTTCTCACTGTTTATGGGTGTGATGTTCTCACTGTTTATGGGTTTGATGTTCACACTCTATGAGTGTGACTTCTCACTGCTTATGGGTGTGATGTTCACACTTTTTATGAGTGTGACTTGACACTGTTTATGTGTGTGACATTCACATTGTTTATGGGTGTGGGATTCTCACTGTTTATGGCTGTGATTTTCTCACTGTTTATGGGTGTGATATTCATACTTTTTATGGGTATGACTTCACACCGTTTATGGGTGTGATGTTCACACTTTTTATGAGTGTGACTTCACATTGTTTATTTGTAACGTTCACACTGTTTATGGGTGTGAGATTCTCACTGTTTATGGGTGTGATTTTCACACTGTTTACAGGCATGACATCACACAGTTTATGGGTGTGATGTTCACACTGTTTATGGGTGTGACGTTCTCACAGTTTCTGGGTGTGATGTTCTCATTGTTTATGGGTGTGACATTCTCATTATTTATAGGTGATGTTCACACTGTTTATGAGTGTAACGTTCACACTGTTTATGGGTGTGACGTTCTCACTGTTTATGGGTGTTACGTTCTCATTGTTTATGCATGTGACATTCTCATTGTTTATGGGTGTGATGTTTCCACACTTTATGAGTGTGACTTCTCACTGTTTATGGGTGTGACGTTCTCACTCTTTATGAGTGTGACTTCTCACTGTTTATGTGTGTGATGTTCTCACTATTTATGGGCGTGACTTCTCACTGTTTATGGGGATGATGTTCACACGGTTTATGGGTGTGACTTCTCACTGCTTATTGCTGTGATATTGACACTCTTTATGGCTGTGACGATCTCACTGTTTATGTGTGTGATGTTCTCACTGTTTATGTGTGTGATGTTCTCACTGTTTATGGGTGTGAACTTCTAACTGTTTCTGGGTTTGACATTCTCACTGTTTCTGGGTGTGGCGTTCACACTGTTTATGGGCGTGACATTCTCACTGTTTATGGTTGTGATGTTCTCACTGTTTACGTGTGTGACGTTCTCACTGTTTATGGGCGTGACATTCTCACTGTTTATGGTTGTGACGGTCACACAGTTTATGGGTGTGATGTTCTCACTGTTTATGAGTGTGAAGTTCTCACTGTTTATGGGTGTGACATTCACACTGTTTATGAGTGTGAAGTTCTCACTGTTTATGGGTGTGACATTCTCACTGTTTATGAGTGTGAAGTTCTCACTGTTTATGGGTGTGACGTTCTCACTATTAATGGGCGTGACTTCTCACTTTTTATGGGTGTGATGTTCACACTGTTTATGGGTGTGACTTCTCTGTGTTTATGGGTGTGATGCTGACACCCTTTATGAGTGTGACTTCTCACTTTTTATGGGGGTGATTCACACTGTTTATGGTTGTGACGTTCACACTGTTAATGGGTTTGATGTTCACACTGTTTATGTGTGTGGCGTTCTCACTGTTTATGGGCGACACATTCTCACTGTTTATGGGTGTGATGTTCTCACTGTTTATGGGTTTGATGTTCACACCCTATGAGTGTGACTTCTCACTGCTTATGGGTGTGATGTTCACTCTTTTTATGAGTGTGACTTGACACTGTTTATGTGTGTGACATTCACAGTGCTAATGGGTGTGGGATTCTCACTGTTTATGGGCCTGATTCTCAATGTTTATGGGTGTGATGTTCACACTGTTTATGGGTGTGATGTTCACACTGTTTATGGGTGTGACGTTCACACTGTTTATGTGTCTGACGTTCACACTGTTTATGGGTGTGAGATTCTCACTGTTTATGGGTGTGATTTTCACACTGTTTATGGGTATGACGTCTCACTGTTTATGGGTGTGATGTTCTCACTATTTATGGGTGTGACGTTCTCACTGTTTATGGGTGTGACGTTCTCACAGTTTATGGGTGTGATTTTCTCACTGTTTATGGGTGTGATATTCTCACTATTTATAGGTGACATTCACACTGTTTATGAGTGTAACGTTCACACTGTTTATGGGTGTGACGGTCACAGTGTTTATGGGAATGATGTTATCATTGTTTATGGGTGTGACGTTCTCACTCTTTATGAGTGTGACGTTCACTCTGTTTATGGGTGTAACTTTCTTACTGTTTAAGGGTGTGACGTTCACACTGTTTATGGGTGTGACTTTCTCACTGTTTATGGGTGAGACATTCACACTCTTCATGAGTGTGTCTTCTCACTGTTCATGTGTGTGACGTTCACGCTGTTTATGGGTGTGACGTTCTCACTGATTATGGGTGTGACATTCTCACTGTTTCTGTGTGTGACATTCTCACTGTTAATGGGTGTGATGTTCTCACTGATTATGGGTTTGACGTTCTCTCTGTTTATGCTTGTGACATTCTCACTGTTTATGGGTGTGATGTTCTCACTGTTTATGGTTATGACTTCTCACTGTTTATGGGTGTGACGTTCTCACTGTTTATGGTTATGACTTCCCTCTGTTTATGGGTGTGACGTTCTCACTGTTTATGGTTATGACTTCTCACTGTTTATGGGTGTGACGTTCTCACTGTTTATGGGTGTGACGTTGTCACTGTTTATGCGTGTGACATTCTCACTTTTTATGGGTGTGATATTCTCACTGTTTATGGGTATGAATTCTGACTGTTTATGCGTGTGACGTTCTCACTTTTAATGTGTGTGACGTTATCACTGTTTTTGGGTGTGACTTTCTGACTGTTAATGTGTGTAATGTTCTCACAGTTTATGGGTGTGACGTTCTCACTGTTTCTGCTTGTGACATTCTCACTGTTTATGGGTGTGACGTTCTCGCTGTTTATGGGTGTGATGTTCTCACTGTTAATGGGTGTGATCTTCTCACTGTTTATGGGTGTGACGTTCTCACTGTTTATGGGTGTGATGTTTTCACTGTTTATGCGTATGACATTCTCACTGTTTATGGGTGTGATGTTCACACTCTTTATGAGTATGACGTCCTCGCTGCTAATGGGTGTGATGTTCACACTCTTTATGAATGTGCCTTCTCACTGTTTATGGGTGTGACATTCACACTGTTTATGGCTGTGACTTCTCACTGTTTATGGGTGTGATGTTCACACTGTTTTTGGTTATGACTTCTCACTGTTTATGAGTGTGCTATTCACACTCTTTGAGTGTGACTTCTCACTTTTTATGGGTGTGACGTTCACACTGTTAATGGATGTGACGTTCTCACTCTTTATGACTGTGTTTTCTCACTGTTTATGTGTGTGACGTTCATGCTGTTTATGAGGGTGACGTTCTCACTGATTATGGTTGTGACATTCTCACTTTTTATGTATGTGATGTTCTCACTGTTTATGGGTGTGAACTTCTAACTGTTTATGGGTGTGACGTTCTCTCTGTTAATGGGTGTGATGTTCTCACTGTTTATGTGTGTGACGTTCTCACTGTTTATGGGTGTGACGTTTTCACTGTTGATGGGTGTGACGTTCTCACTGTTTATGTGTGTGATGTTCTCACTGTTTATGGTGTGACATTCTCACTGTTTATGGGTGTGATGTTCTCACTGTTTTTGCATGTGATATTCTCGCTGTTCATGCATGTGACATTCTCTCTGTTTATGTGTCTGACGTTCACGCTTTTTATGGGTGTGACGTTCTCACTGATTATGGGTGTCACATTCTCACTGTTTATGTGTGTGGTGTTCTCACTGTTTATGGGTGTGACCTTCTAACTGTTTATGGGGGTGACGTTCACACTTTTTATGGGTGTGACATTCACACTGTTTATGGGTGTGATGTTCCCAGTGTTTCTGGGTTTGACATTCCTACTGTTTCTGGGTGTGGCGTTCACACTGTTTATGGTTGTGACATTCACACTGTTTATGGGTGTGACGTTCACACTGTTTATGTGTGTGACGTTTTCACTGTTTATTGGTGTGACATTCTCACTGTTTATGGGTGTGATGTTCTCACTGTTTATGGGTGTGACGTTGTCACTGTTTATGCGTGTGACATTCTCACTGTTTATGGGTGTGATTTTCACACTCTTTATGAGTGTGACTTCTCACTGTTTATGTGTGTGATGTTCACACTGTTTTTGGTTATGACTTCTCACTGTTAATGGGTGTGATGTTCACACTCTTTATGAGTGTGACTTCTCACTGTTTATGGGTTTGCCGTTCTAACTCTTTATGAGTGTATTTTCTCACTGTTTATGTGTGTGACGTCCTCGCTGTTTATGGGTGTGACGTTCTCACTGTTTCTGTGTGTGATGTTCTCACTGTTTATGGGTGTGACCTTCTCACTGTTTATGGGTGTGATGTTCTCACTGTTTATGGGTATGACGTCTCACTGTTTATGGGTGTGATGTTCTCACTATTTATGGGTGTGACGTTCTCACTGTTTATGGGTGTGACGTTCTCACAGTTTATGGGTGTGATTTTCTCACTGTTTATGGGTGTGATATTCTCACTATTTATAGGTGACATTCACACTGTTTATGAGTGTAACGTTCACACTGTTTATGGGTGTGACGGTCACAGTGTTTATGGGAATGATGTTATCATTGTTTATGGGTGTGATGTTCTCACTGTTTATGAGTGTGACGTTCTCACTCTTTATGAGTGTGACGTTCACTCTGTTTATGGGTGTAACTTTCTTACTGTTTAAGGGTGTGACGTTCACACTGTTTATGGGTGTGACTTTCTCACTGTTTATGGGTGAGACATTCACACTCTTCATGAGTGTGTCTTCTCACTGTTCATGTGTGTGACGTTCACGCTGTTTATGGGTGTGACGTTCTCACTGATTATGGGTGTGACATTCTCACTGTTTCTGTGTGTGACATTCTCACTGTTAATGGGTGTGATGTTCTCACTGTTTATGGTTATGACTTCTCACTGTTTATGGGTGTGACGTTCTCACTGTTTATGGTTATGACTTCCCTCTGTTTATGGGTGTGACGTTCTCACTGTTTATGGTTATGACTTCTCACTGTTTATGGGTGTGACGTTCTCACTGTTTATGGGTGTGACGTTGTCACTGTTTATGCGTGTGACATTCTCACTTTTTATGGGTGTGATATTCTCACTGTTTATGGGTATGAATTCTGACTGTTTATGCGTGTGACGTTCTCACTTTTAATGTGTGTGACGTTATCACTGTTTTTGGGTGTGACTTTCTGACTGTTAATGTGTGTAATGTTCTCACAGTTTATGGGTGTGACGTTCTCACTGTTTCTGCTTGTGACATTCTCACTGTTTATGGGTGTGACGTTCTCGCTGTTTATGGGTGTGATGTTCTCACTGTTAATGGGTGTGATCTTCTCACTGTTTATGGGTGTGACGTTCTCACTGTTTATGGGTGTGATGTTTTCACTGTTTATGCGTATGACATTCTCACTGTTTATGGGTGTGATGTTCACACTCTTTATGAGTATGACATCCTCGCTGCTAATGGGTGTGATGTTCACACTCTTTATGAATGTGCCTTCTCACTGTTTATGGGTGTGACATTCACATTGTTTATGGCTGTGACTTCTCACTGTTTATGGGTGTGATGTTCACACTGTTTTTGGTTATGACTTCTCACTGTTTATGAGTGTGCTATTCACACTCTTTGAGTGTGACTTCTCACTTTTTATGGGTGTGACGTTCACACTGTTAATGGATGTGACGTTCTCACTCTTTATGACTGTGTTTTCTCACTGTTTATGTGTGTGACGTTCATGCTGTTTATGAGGGTGACGTTCTCACTGATTATGGTTGTGACATTCTCACTTTTTATGTATGTGATGTTCTCACTGTTTATGGGTGTGAACTTCTAACTGTTTATGGGTGTGACGTTCTCTCTGTTAATGGGTGTGATGTTCTCACTGTTTATGTGTGTGACGTTCTCACTGTTTATGGGTGTGACGTTTTCACTGTTGATGGGTGTGACATTCTCACTGTTTATGTGTGTGATGTTCTCACTGTTTATGGTGTGACATTCTCACTGTTTATGGGTGTGATGTTCTCACTGTTTTTGCATGTGATATTCTCGCTGTTCATGCATGTGACATTCTCTCTGTTTATGTGTCTGACGTTCACGCTTTTTATGGGTGTGACGTTCTCACTGATTATGGGTGTCACATTCTCACTGTTTATGTGTGTGGTGTTCTCACTGTTTATGGGTGTGACCTTCTAACTGTTTATGGGGGTGACGTTCACACTTTTTATGGGTGTGACATTCACACTGTTTATGGGTGTGATGTTCCCAGTGTTTCTGGGTTTGACATTCCTACTGTTTCTGGGTGTGGCGTTCACACTGTTTATGGTTGTGACATTCACACTGTTTATGGGTGTGACGTTCACACTGTTTATGTGTGTGACGTTTTCACTGTTTATTGGTGTGACATTCTCACTGTTTATGGGTGTGATGTTCTCACTGTTTATGGGTGTGACGTTGTCACTGTTTATGCGTGTGACATTCTCACTGTTTATGGGTGTGATTTTCACACTCTTTATGAGTGTGACTTCTCACTGTTTATGTGTGTGATGTTCACACTGTTTTTGGTTATGACTTCTCACTGTTAATGGGTGTGATGTTCACACTCTTTATGAGTGTGACTTCTCACTGTTTATGGGTGTGCCGTTCTCACTCTTTATGAGTGTGTTTTCTCACTGTTTATGTGTGTGACGTCCACGCTGTTTATGGGTGTGACGTTCTCACTGATTATGGGTGTGACCTTCTCACTGTTTCTGTGTGTGATGTTCTCACTGTTTATGGGTGTGACCTTCTCACTGTTTATGGGTGTGATGTTCTCACTGTTTATGGGTATGACGTCTCACTGTTTATGGGTGTGATGTTCTCACTATTTATGGGTGTGACGTTCTCACTGTTTATGGGTGTGACGTTCTCACAGTTTATGGGTGTGATTTTCTCACTGTTTATGGGTGTGATATTCTCACTATTTATAGGTGACATTCACACTGTTTATGAGTGTAACGTTCACACTGTTTATGGGTGTGACGGTCACAGTGTTTATGGGAATGATGTTATCATTGTTTATGGGTGTGATGTTCTCACTGTTTATGAGTGTGACGTTCTCACTCTTTATGAGTGTGACGTTCACTCTGTTTATGGGTGTAACTTTCTTACTGTTTAAGGGTGTGACGTTCACACTGTTTATGGGTGTGACTTTCTCACTGTTTATGGGTGAGACATTCACACTCTTCATGAGTGTGTCTTCTCACTGTTCATGTGTGTGACGTTCACGCTGTTTATGGGTGTGACGTTCTCACTGATTATGGGTGTGACATTCTCACTGTTTCTGTGTGTGACATTCTCACTGTTTATGGGTGTGACCTTCTCACTGTTTATGGGTGTGACATTCTCACTGTTAATGGGTGTGACGTTCTCACTGATTATGGGTGTGACATTCTCACTGTTTCTGTGTGTGACATTCTCACTGTTTATGGGTGTGATCTTCTCACTGTTTATGGGTGTGACATTCTCACTGTTAATGGGTGTGATGTTCTCACTCTTTATGAGTGTGACTTCCCTCTGTTTATGGGTGTGACTTCTCACTGTTTATGGGTGTGATGTTCACACTGTTTATGGTTATGACTTCTCACTGTTTATGGGTGTGACGTTCTCACTGTTTATGGGTGTGACGTTGTCACTGTTTATGCGTGTGACATTCTCACTTTTTATGGGTGTGATGTTCTCACTGTTTATGGGTATGAATTCTGACTGTTTATGGGTGTGATGTTCACACTCTTTATGCGTGTGACGTTCTCACTTTTAATGTGTGTGACGTTATCACTGTTTTTGGGTGTGACTTTCTGACTGTTAATGTGTGTAATGTTCTCACAGTTTATGGGTGTGACGTTCTCACTGTTTCTGCTTGTGACATTCTCACTGTTTATGGGTGTGACGTTCTCGCTGTTTATGGGTGTGATGTTCTCACTGTTAATGGGTGTGATCTTCTCACTGTTTATGGGTGTGACGTTCTCACTGTTTATGGGTGTGATGTTTTCACTGTTTATGCGTATGACATTCTCACTGTTTATGGGTGTGATGTTCACACTGTTTTTGGTTATGACTTCTCACTGTTTATGAGTGTGCTATTCACACTCTTTGAGTGTGACTTCTCACTTTTTATGGGTGTGACGTTCACACTGTTAATGGATGTGACGTTCTCACTCTTTATGACTGTGTTTTCTCACTGTTTATGTGTGTGACGTTCATGCTGTTTATGAGGGTGACGTTCTCACTGATTATGGTTGTGACATTCTCACTTTTTATGTATGTGATGTTCTCACTGTTTATGGGTGTCAACTTCTAACTGTTTATGGGTGTGACGTTCTCTCTGTTAATGGGTGTGATGTTCTCACTGTTTATGTGTGTGACGTTCTCACTGTTTATGTGTGTGATGTTCTCACTGTTTATGGTGTGACATTCTCACTGTTTATGGGTGTGATGTTCTCACTGTTTTTGCATGTGATATTCTCGCTGTTCATGCATGTGACATTCTCTCTGTTTATGTGTGTGACGTTCACGCTTTTTATGGGTGTGACGTTCTCACTGATTATGGGTGTCACATTCTCACTGTTTATGTGTGTGGTGTTCTCACTGTTTATGGGTGTGACCTTCTAACTGTTTATGGGGGTGACGTTCACACTTTTTATGGGTGTGACATTCACACTGTTTATGGGTGTGATGTTCCCAGTGTTTCTGGGTTTGACATTCCTACTGTTTCTGGGTGTGGCGTTCACACTGTTTATGGTTGTGACATTCACACTGTTTATGGGTGTGACGTTCACACTGTTTATGTGTGTGACGTTTTCACTGTTTATTGGTGTGACATTCTCACTGTTTATGGGTGTGATGTTCTCACTGTTTATGGGTGTGACGTTGTCACTGTTTATGCGTGTGACATTCTCACTGTTTATGGGTGTGATTTGCACACTCTTTATGAGTGTGACTTCTCACTGTTTATGGGTGTGCCGTTCACACTGTTTATGGGTGTGACGTTCTCACTCTTTATGAGTGTGTTTTCTCACTGTTTATGTGTGTGACGTCCACGCTGTTTATGGGTGTGACGTTCTCACTGATTATGGGTGTGACATTCTCACTGTTTATGGGTGTGACGTTCTCACTGATTATGGGTGTGACATTCTCACTGTTTATGGGTGTGACCTTCTCACTGTTTATGGGTGTGATGTTCTCACTGTTTATGGGTGTGACCTTCTTACTATTTATGGGCGTGACTTCTCACTTTTTATGGGTGTGACTTCTCAATCTTTATGGCTGTGACGTTTTCACTGTTTATGGTGTGATGTTCACACTCTTTATGGTGTGATGTTCTCACTGATTATGGTTGTGACGTTCTCACTGTTTTTGCATGTGATATTCTCACTGTTTATGGGGTGACATTCTCACTGTTTATGGGTGTGACATTCTCACTGTTTATGGGTGTGATGTTCACACTGTTTATGGGTGTGATGTTCTCACTGTTTCTGGGTTTGACATTCTCACTGTTTCTGGGTGTGGCGTTCACACTGTTTATGGTTGTGACGTTCACACTGTTTATGGGTGTGATGTTCACACTGTTTATGTGTGTGATGTTCTCACTGTTTATGTGTGTGACGTTTTCACTGTTTATGGGTGTGACATTCTCACTGTTTATGGGTGTGACGTTCACACTGTTTATGGGTGTGACGTTCTCACTGTTTATGTGTGTGACGTTTTCACTGTTTATGGGTGTGACATTCTCACTGTTTATGGGTGTGACTTTCTCACTGTTTATGAGTGTGAAGTTCTCACTGTTTATGGGTGTGACATTCACACTGTTTATGGTTGTGACGTTCTCACTGTTTATGGGTGTGACGTTCACACTGTTTATGGGTGTGACGTTCACACTGTTTATGGGTGTGACGTTCTCACTGTTTATGTGTGTGACGTTTTCACTGTTTATGGGTGTGACATTCTCACTGTTTATGAGTGTGAAGTTCTCACTGTTTATGGGTGTGACATTCACACTGTTTATGGTTGTGACGTTCTCACTGTTTATGGGTGTGAAGTTCACACTCTTTATGACTGTGACTTCTCAGTGTTTATGTGTGTGACGTTCTCACTATTAATGGGCGTGACTTCTCACTTTTTATGGGTGTGATGTTCTCACTGTTTATGGGTGTGACGTTGTCACTGTTTATGCGTGTGACATTCTCACTGTTTATGGGTGTGATGTTCACACTCTTTATGAGTATGACGCCCTCACTGCTAATGGGTGTGACTTTCACACTCTTTATGGCTGTGACTTCTCACTGTTTATCGGTGTGATGTTCACACTGTTTTTGGTTATGACTTCTCACTGTTCATGTGTGTGATGTTCACACTCTTTATGAGTGTGACTTCTCACTTTTTATGGGTGTGCCGTTCACACTGTTTATGGGCGTGACGTTCTCACTCTTTATGAGTGTGTTTTCTCACTGTTTATGGGTGTGACGTCCACGCTGTTTATGGGTGTGACGTTCTCACTGATTATGGGTGTGACATTCTCACTGTTTATGTGTGTGATGTTCTCACTGTTTATGGGTGTGACCTTCTTACTGTTTATGGGCGTGACTTCTCACTTTTTATGGGTGTGATTTCTCAATCTTTATGGCTGTGACGTTTTCACTGTTTATGGTGTGATGTTCTCACTGATTATGGTTGTGACGTTCTCACTGTTTTTGCATGTGATATTCTCACTGTTCATGGGTGTGACATTCTCACTGTTTATGGGTGTGACGTTCACACTGTTTATGGGTGTGACGTTCTCACTGTTTATGTGTGTGACGTTTTCACTGTTTATGGGTGTGACATTCTCACTGTTTATGGTGTGACATTCTCACTGTTTATGGGTGTGACTTTCTCACTGTTTATGAGTGTGACGTTCTCACTGTTTATGGGTGTGACATTCACACTGTTTATGATTGTGACGTTCTCACTGTTTATGGGTGTGACGTTTTCACTTTTAATGGGTGTGATGTTCTCACTGTTTATGGGTGTGATGTTTTCACTGTTTATGCGTTTGTCATTCTCACTATTTATGGGTGTGATGTTCACACTCTTTATGAGTGTGACTTCTCAGTGTTTATGTGTGTGACGTTCTCACTGTTTATGGGTGTGACGTTTTCACTTTTAATGGGTGTGATGTTCTCACTGTTTATGGGTGTGATGTTTTCACTGTTTATGCGTGTGACATTCTCACTGTTTATGGGTGTGATGTTCACACCCTTTATGAGTGTGACTTCTCACTTTTTATGGGGGTGACATTTACACTGTTTATGGTTGTGACGTTCACACTGTTAATGTGTTTGATGTACACACTGTTTATGGGTGTGACATTCTCACTGTTTATGGGTGTGACGTTCTCACTGTTTATGGGTGTGACGTTCACACTGTTTATGGGTGTGATGTTCTCACTGTTTATGGGTGTGATGTTCTCACTGTTTATGAGTGTGAAGTTCTCACTGTTTATGGGTGTGACATTCTCACTGTTTATGGTTGTGACATTCTCACTGTTTATGGGTGTGACGTTCTCACTGTTTATGGGAGTGATGATTTCACTGTTTATGCGTGTGACATTCTCACTGTTTATGGGTGTGATGTTCACACTCTTTATGAGTGTGACTTCTCAGTGTTTATGTGTGTCACGTTCTCACTATTAATGGGCGTGACTTCACACTTTTTATGGGTGTGATGTTCACACTGTTTATGGGTGTGACTTCTCACTGTTTATGGGTGTGTTGCTGACACCCTTTATGAGTGTGACTTCTCACTGTTTATGGTTGTGACGTTCACACTGTTAATGGGTTTGATGTTCACACTGTTTCTGGGTGTGACGTTCTCACTGTTTATGGGCGTGACATTCTCACTGTTTATGGATGTGATATTCTCGCTGTTCATGGGTGTGACATTCTCACTGTTTATGTGTGTGACGTTCGCGATTTTTATGGGTGTGACGTTCTCACTGATTATGGGTGTCACATTCTCACTGTTTATGTGTGTGGTGTTCTCACTGTTTATGGGAGTGACCTTCTAACTGTTTATGGGGGTGACGTTCACACTTTTTATGGGTGTGACATTCACACTGTTTATGGGTGTGATGTTCCCAGTGTTTCTGGGTTTGACATTCCTACTGTTTCTGGGTGTGGCGTTCACACTGTTTATGGTTGTGACATTCACACTGTTTATGGGTGTGACGTTCACACTGTTTATGTGTGTGACGTTTTCACTGTTTATTGGTGTGACATTCTCACTGTTTATGGGTGTGATGTTCTCACTGTTTATGGGTGTGACGTTGTCACTGTTTATGCGTGTGACATTCTCACTGTTTATGGGTGTGATTTTCACAATTTTTATGAGTGTGACTTCTCACTGTTTATGTGTGTGACGTTCAAACTTTTTATGGCTGTGACTTCTCACTGTTTATGGGTGTGATGTTCACACTGTTTTTGGTTATGACTTCTCACTGTTAATGGGTGTGATGTTCACACTCTTTATGAGTGTGACTTCTCACTTTTTATGGGTGTGCCGTTCACACTGTTTATGGGTGTGACGTTCTCACTCTTTATGAGTGTGTTTCTCACTGTTTATGTGTGTGACGTCCACGCTGTTTATGGGTGTGACGTTCTCACTGATTATGGGTGTGATATTCTCACTGTTTATGGATGTGACCTTCTTACAGTTTATGGGCGTGATTTCTCACTTTTTATGGGTGTGACTTCTCAATCTTTATGGCTGTGATGTTTTCACTGTTTATGGTGTGATGTTCACACTCTTTATATGTGTGACGTTCACACTGTTTATGTGTGTGACGTTCACACTGTTTATGTGTGTGACGTTCACACTGTTATGGGTGTGACATTCTCCGGTTTATGGCTGTGACGTTCTCACTGTTTATGGTGTGATGTTCTCACTGATTATGGTTGTGACGTTCTCATTGTTTTTGCATGTGATATTCTCACTGTTTTTGCGTGTGACGTTCTTACTGTTTATGGGTGTGACGTTCTCACTCTTTTTGCATGTGATATTCTCACTGTTCATGGGTGTGACATTCTCACTGTTTATGGGTGTGACGTTCTAACTGTTTTTGCATGTGATATTCTCACTGTTCATGGGTGTGAGATTCTCACTGTTTATGGGTGTGACGTTCACACTGTTTATGGGTGTGATGTTCTCACTGTTTCTGGGTTTGACATTCTCACTGTTTCTGGGTGTGGCGTTCACACTGTTTATGGTTGTGACGTTCACACTGTTTATGGGTGTGACGTTCACACTGTTTATGGGTGTGACGTTCTCACTGTTTATGTGTGTGACGTTTTCACTGTTTATGGGTGTGACATTCTCACTGTTTATGGTGTGACATTCTCACTGTTTATGGGTGTGACTTTCTCACTGTTTGTGAGTGTGAAGTTCTCACTGTTTAAGGGTGTGATGTTCACACTCTTTATGACTGTGACTTCTCAGTGTTTATGTGTGTGACGTTCTCACTATTAATGGGCGTGACTTCTCACTTTTTATGGGTGTGATGTTCTCACTGTTTATGGGTGTGACGTTGTCACTGTTTATGCGTGTGACATTCTCACTGTTTATGGGTGTGATGTTCACACTCTTTATGAGTATGACGCCCTCACTGCTAATGGGTGTGATTTTCACACTCTTTATGAGCGTGACTTCTCACTGTTTACGTGTGTGACGTTCAAACTTCTTATGGCTGTGACTTCTCACTGTTTATGGGTGTGATGTTCACACTGTTTTTGGTTATGACTTCTCACTGTTCATGGGTGTGATGTTCACACTGTTTATGGGTGTGACTTCTCACTGTTTATGGGTGTGCCGTTCACACTGTTTATGGGTGTGATGTTCTCACTGTTTATGGGTGTGATGTTCTCACTGTTTATGGGTGTGATGTTCTCACCCTTTATGAGTTTGTTTTCTCACTGTTTATGTGTGTGACGACCACGCTGTTTATGGGTGTGACGTTCTCACTGATTATGGGTGTGACATTCTCACTGTTTATGTGTGTGACCTTCTTACTGCTTATGGGCGTGACTTCTCACTTTTTATGGGTGTGATTTCTCAATCTTTATGGCTGTGACGTTTTCACTGTTTATGGTGTGATGTTCACACTATTTATATGTGTGACGTTCACACTGTTATGGGTGTGACATTCTCCGGTTTATGGCTGTGACATTCTCACTGTTTATGGGTGTGATGTTCTCACTGTTTTTGCATGTGATATTCTCACTGTTCATGGGTGTGACATTCTCACTGTTTATGGGTGTGATATTCTCACTGTTTATGGGGTGACATTCTCACTGTTTATGGGTGTGATGTTCTCACTCTTTTTGCATGTGATATTCTCACTGTTCATGGGTGTGACATTCTCACTGTTTATGGGTGTGGCATTCACACTGTTTATGGTTGTGACGTTCACACTGTTTATGGGTGTGACGTTCACACTGTTTATGGGTGTGACGTTCTCACTGTTTATGTGTGTGACGTTTTCACTGTTTATGGGTGTGACATTCTCACTGTTTATGGTGTGACATTCTCATTGTTTATGGGTGTGACTTTCTCACTGTTTATGAGTGTGACGTTCTCACTGTTTATGGGTGTGACATTCACACTGTTTATGGTTGTGACGTTCTCACTGTTTATGGGTGTGACGTTTTCACTTTTAATGGGTGTGACGTTCTCACTGTTTATGGGTGTGACATTCTCACTGTTTATGGGTGTGACATTCTATCTGTTTATGGGTGTGATGTTCACACTCTTTATGAGTGTGACTTCTCAGTGTTTATGTGTGTGACGTTCTCATGTTTATGGGTGTGATGCTGACACCCTTTATGAGTGTGACTTCTCACTTTTTATGGGGGTGACATTTACACTGTTTATGGTTGTGACGTTCACACTGTTAATGGGTTTGATGTTCACACTGTTTATGGGTGTGACGTTCTCACTGTGTTTATGGGCGTGACATTCTCACTGTTTATGGGTGTGATGTTCTCACAGTTTATGAGTGTGAAGTTCTCACTGTTTATGGGTGTGACATTCTCACTGTTTATGGGTGTGACGTTCTCACTGTTTATGGGTGTGACGTTCTCATTGTTTATGGGTGTGATGATTTCACTGTTTATGCGTGTGACATTCTCACTGTTTATGGGTGTGATGTTCACACTCTTTATGAGTGTGACTTCTCAGTGTTTATGTGTGTCACGTTCTCACTATTAATGGGCGTGACTTCACACTTTTTATGGGTGTGATGTTCACACTGTTTATGGCTGTGACTTCTCACTGTTTATGGGTGTGTTGCTGACACCCTTTATGAGTGTGACTTCACACTTTTTATGGGGGTGACGTTAACACTGTTTATGGTTGTGACGTTCACACTGTTAATGGGTTTGATGTTCACACTGTTTATGGGTGTGACGTTCTCACGTTTTATGGATGTGATGTTCACACTGTTTATGGGTGTGACTTCTCACTGTTCATGGGTGTGATGCTGACACCCTTTATGAGTGTGACTTCTCACTTTTTATGGGTGTGACGTTCACACTGTTAATGGGTTTGATGTTCACACTGTTTCTGGGTGTGACGTTCTCACTGTTTATGGGCGTGACATTCTCACTGTTTATGGGTGTGATGTTCTCACTGTTTATGGGTGTGATATTCTCACTGTTTATGGGTTTGATGTTCACACCCTATGAGTGTGACTTCTCACTGCTTATGGGTGTGATGTTCACACTTTTTATGAGTGTGACTTGACACTGTTTATGTGTGTGACATTCACACTGCAAATGGGTGTGAGATTCTCACTGTTTATGGGCTTGATTCTCAAAGTTTATGGGTGTGATGTTCACACTGTTTATGGATATGACTTCACACTGTTTATGGGTGTGATGTTCAAACTTTTTACGAGTGTGACTTCACACTGTTTATGTGTCTGACGTTCACTCTGTTTATGGGTGTGAGATTCTCACTGTTTATGGGTGTGACGTTCTCACTGTTTATGGGTGTGACGTTCTCACTGTTTATGTGTGTGACATTCACACTGTTTATGGGTGTGACATTCACTCTGTTTATGGGTGTGATGTTATCACTGTTTATGGGTGTGAGATTCTCACTGTTTATGGGTGTGACGTTCTCACTGTTTATGGGTGTGACGTTCTCACTGATTATGGGTGTCACATTCTCACTGTTTATGTGTGTGGTGTTCTCACTGTTTATGGGTGTGATGTTCTCACTGCTTATGGGTGTGACGTTGTCACTGTTTATGCGTGTGACATTCTCACTTTTTATGGGTGTGACATTCTCACTGTTTATGGGTGTGACGTTGTCACTGTTTATGCGTGTGACATTCTCACTGTTTATGGGTGTGATGTTCACACTCTTTATGAGTGTGACGTTCTCACTGTTTATGTGTGTGACGTTCAAACTTTTTATGGCTGTGACGTTCTCACTGTTTATGGTGTGACGTTCAAACTTTTTATGGCTGTGACGTTCTCACTGTTTATGGTGTGACGTTCTCACTGTTTATGGTGTGAAGTTCTCACTGATTATGGGTGTGACGTTCTCACTGTTTTTGCATGTGATATTCTCACTGTTTATGGGGTGACATTCTCACTGTTTCTGGGTGTGGCGTTCACACTGTTTATGGTTGTGATGTTCACACTGTTTATGGGTGTGACGTTCACACTGTTTATGGGTGTGACGTTCTCACTGTTTATGTGTGTGACGTTCTCACTGTTTATGGGCGTGACATTCTCACTGTTTATGGTTGTGACGGTCACACTGTTTATGGGTGTGATGTTCTCACTTTTTATGAGTGTGAAGTTCTCACTGTTTATGGGTGTGACATTCACACTGTATATGGTTGTGACGTTCTCACTGTTTATGGGGGTGACGTTTTCACTTTTAATGGGTGTGATGTTCTCACTGTTTATGGGTGTGATGTTTTCACTGTTTATGCGTGTGACATTCTCACTGTTTATGGGTGTGATGTTCACACTCTTTATGAGTGTGAGTTCTCACTGTTTATGGGGGTGACGTTCACACTGTTTATGGTTGTGACGTTCACACTGTTAATGGGTTTGATGTTCACACTGTTGATGGGTGTGACGTTCTCACTGTTTATGGGGGTGACGTTCACACTGTTTATGTTTGTGACGTTCACATTGTTAATGGGTTTGATGTTCACACTGTTTATGGGTGTGACGTTCTCACTGTTTATGTGTGTGACGTTCTCACTGTTTCCGGGCGTGACATTCTCACTGTTTATGGGTGTAATGTTCTCACTGTTTATGGGTGTGATGTTCTCACTGTTTATGGGTTTGACGTTCTCTCTGTTTATGCTTGTGACATTCTCACTGTTTATGGGTGTGATGTTCACACTCTTTATGAGTGTGACTTCTCTCTGTTTATGGGTGTGACTTCTCACTGTTTATGGGTGTGATGTTCACACTGTTTATGGTTATGACTTCTCACTGTTTATGGGTGTGATGTTCACACTCTTTATGAGTGTGACTTCTCACTTTTTATGGGTGTGACGTTCTCACTGTTAATGGGTGTGATGTTCTCACTGCTTATGGGTGTGACGTTGTCACTGTTTATGCGTGTGACATTCTCACTTTTTATGGGTGTGACATTCTCACTGTTTATGGGTGTGATGTTCTCACTGTTTCTGGGTTTGTCATTCTCACTGTTTATGGCTGTGATGTTCTCACTGTTTATGGGTGTGACGTTCACACTGTGTATGGGTGTGACGTTCTCACTGTTTATGGGCGTGACATTCTCACTGTTTATGGTTGTGACGGTCACACTGTTTATGGGTGTGATGTTCTCACTTTTTATGAGTGTGAAGTTCTCACTGTTTATGGGTGTGACATTCACACTGTTTATGGTTGTGACGTTCTCACTGTTTATGGGTGTGACGTTTTCACTTTTAATGGGTATGATGTTCTCACTGTTTATGGATGTGATGTTTTCACTGTTTATGCGTGTGACATTCTCACTGTTTATGGGTGTGATGTTCACACTCTTTATGAGTGTGAGTTCTCACTGTTTATGGGGGTGACGTTCTCACTGTTTATGAGTGTGACGTTCACACAGTTTATGGGTGTGATGTTCTCACTGTTTCTGGGTTTGATGTTCACACTCTATGAGTGTGACTTCTCACTGATTATGGGTGTGAAGTTCACACTTTTTATGAGAGCAACTTCCCACTGTTTATGGGTGTGACGTTCACACTGTTCATGGGTGTGAGATTCTCACTGTTTATGGGTGTGATGTTCACACGGTTTATGGGTATGACTTCTCACTGTTTATGGGTGTGATGTTCACACGCTTTATGGGTGTGACGTTCTCACTGTTTATGGGTGTGACGTTCTCACTGTTTATGGGTGTGATTTTCTCACTGTTTATGGGTGTGACATTCTCACTGTTTATGGGTGTGACGTTCTCACTGTTTATGGGTGTGACATTCTCACTGTTTATAAGTGTGATGTTCTCTCTGTTTATGGGTGTGACGTTCACACTGTTTATGGGTGTGATGTTCACACTCTTTATGGGTGTGACGTTCTCACTGTTTATGGGTGTGATGTTCTCACTGTTTATGGGTGTGACGTTCTCACTGTTTATGGGTGTGACGTTCACACTGTTTATGGGTGTGACGTTCTCACTGTTTATGGGTGTGATGTTCACACTCTTTATGGGTGTGACGTTCTCACTGTTTATGGGTGTGACTTTCACACTGTTTATGGGTGTGACTTTCACACTGTTTATGGGTGTGATGTTCTCACTGTTTATGGGTGTGACGTTCTCACTGTTTATGGGTGTGACGTTCACACTGTTTATGGGTGTGACGTTCTCACTGTTTATGGGTGTGATGTTCACACTCTTTATGGGTGTGACGTTCTCACTGTTTATGGGTGTGACTTTCACACTGTTTATGGGTGTGACGTTCGCACTCTTTATGAGTGTGTCTTCTCACTGTTTATGTGTGTGAAGTTCACGCTGTTTATGGGTGTGACGTTCTCAGTGATTATGGGTGTGGCATTCACACTGTTTACGGGTGTGACATTCTCACTGTTAATGGGTGTGGTGTTTTCACTGTTTATGCGTTTGACGTTCTCACTGTTTATGCGTGTGACATTCTCATTGTTTATGGGTGTGATGTTCCCACACTTTATGAGTGTGAATTCTCACTGTTTATGGGTGTGACGTTCTCACTCTTTATGAGTGTGACTTCTCACTGTTAATGTGTGTGATGTTCTCACTGTTTATGGGTGTGACATTCTCACTGTTTATGTGTGTGATGTTCACACTGTTTATGGGTGTGACCTTCTCACTGTTATTGTGTGTGATGTTCTCACTATTTATGGGCGTGACTTCACACTGTTTATGGGTGTGATGTTCACTCTGTTTATGGGTGTGACCTTCTCACTGTTATTGTGTGTGATGTTCTCACTGTTTATGGGTGTGACATTCTCACTGTTTATGGCTGTGATGTTGACACTCCTTATGGCTGTGATGTTCTCACAGTTTATGGTGTGATGTTCACACTCTTTATATGTGTGACGTTCACACTGTTTATGGGTGTGACGTTCTCACTATTTATGGGCGTGACTTCTCACTTTTTATGGGTGTGATGTTCACACTATTTATGGGCGTGACTTCTCACTTTTTATGGGTGTGATGTTCACACTGTTTATGCTGTGACTTCTCACTGTTTATGGCTGTGATGTTAACACTCCTTATGGCTGTGATGTTCTTACTGTTTATGGTGTGACGTTCTCACTGTTTATGGCTGTGACGTTCTCACTGTTTATGGTGTGATGATCACTCTCTTTATATGTGTGACGTTCACACTGTTTATGGGTGTGACGTTCTCACTATTTATGGGCGTGACTTCTCACTTTTTATGGGTGTGATGTTCACACTGTTTATGCTGTGACTTCTCACTGTTTATGGCTGTGATGTTAACACTCTTTATGGCTGTGATGTTCTTACTGTTTGTGGTGTGACGTTCTCACTGTTTATGGCTGTGACGTTCTCTCTGTTTACGGTGTGATGATCCCTCTCTTTATATGTGTGACGTTCACACTGTTTATGGGTGTGACATTCTCCGGATTATGGCTGTAAGGTTCTCACTGTTTATGGTGTGACGTTCTCACTATTTATGGGTGTGACGTTCTCACTGTTTTTGCATGTGATATTCTCACTGTTCATGGGTGTGACGTTCTCACTGTTTATGAGTGTGACGTTCACACAGTTTATGGGTGTGATGTTCTCACTGTTTCTGGGTTTGATGTTCACACTCTATGAGTGTGACTTCTCACTGATTATGGGTGTGAAGTTCACACTTTTTATGAGAGCAACTTCACACTGTTTATGTGTGTGACGTTCACACTGTTTATGGGTGTGAGATTCTCACTGTTTATGGGTGTGACGTTCTCACTGTTTATGGGTGTGATTTTCTCACTGTTTATGGGTGTGACGTTCTCACTGTTTATGGGTGTGACGTTCTCATTGTTTATGGGTGTGATGTTCACACTCTTTATGGGTGTGACGTTCTCACTGTTTATGGGTGTGACGTTCACACTGTTTATGGGTGTGACATTCTCACTGTTTATGCGTGTGACGTTCTCACTCTTTATGGGTGTGACGTTCTCACTGTTTATGGGTGTGATGTTTACACTCTTTATATGTGTGACGTTCACACTGTGTATGGGTGTGACTTCTCACTGATAGTCGCTGTATGTTTACACACTTTATGGCTGTGACTTTCACACTGTTTATGCGTGTGACATTCTTCGGTTTATGGCTGTGACGTTCTCACTGTTTATGGGTGTGATGTTCTCACTGTTTATGTGTGTGACGTTCTCACTGTATATGAGTGTGACGTTCTCACTGTTTATGGAGTGTGACGTTCATACTGTTTATGGGTGTGACTTTCTCACTGTTTATGGGTGTGACGTTCACACTGTTTATGGGTGTGACTTTCACACTGTTTAGTGGTGTGACGTTCGCACTCTTTATGAGTGTGTCTTCTCACTGTTTATGTGTGTGAAGTTCACGCTGTTTATGGCTGTGACGTTCTCACTGATTATGGGTGTGGCATTCTCACTGTTCATGGGTGTGACGTTCTCACTGTTTATGGGTGTGACGTTCTCACTGTTTATGGGTGTGACATTCTCACTTTTTATGGGTGTGACATTCTCACTGTTAATGGGTGTGATGTTCTCACTGTTTATGCGTTTGACGTTCTCACTGTTTATGGGTGTGATGTTCACACTTTATGAGTGTGACTTCTCACTGTTTATGGGTGTGACGTTCACACTGTTTATGGGTGTGACGTTCACACTGTTTATGGGTGTGATGTTCTCACTGTTTCTGGGTTTGACTTCTCACTGTTTATGGGTGTGATGCTGTCACTCTTTATGGCTCTGACATTCTCACTGTTTATGGGTGTGATGTTCACACTCTTTATATGTGTGACGTTCACACTGTGTATGGGTGTGACATTCTACGGTTTATGGCAGTGACGTTCTCACTGTTTATGGTGTGACGTTCTCACTGTTTATGGTTGTGACGTTCACACTGTTTATGGGTGTGACGTGCTCACTGTTTATGGGTGTGACGTTCTCACTGTTTATGTGTGTGATGTTCACACTGTTTATGGGTGTGACGTGCTCACTGTTTATGGGTGTGACGTTCTCACTGTTTATGTGTGTGACGTTCACACTGTTTATGGCTGTGACGTTCTCACTGTTTATGGGTGTGACATTCTCACTGTTTTCAGGTGTGACGTTCTCACTGTTTATGGGTGTGACATTCTGACTTTTAATGGGTGTGATGTTATCACTGTTTATGGGTGTGACGTTCTCACTGTTTATGCGTGTGACATTCTCATTGTTTATGGGTGTGATGTTGCCACACTTTATGAATGTGACTTCTCACTGTATATGGGTATGACGTTCTCACTCTTTATGAGTGTGACTTCTCACTGTTTATGTGTGTGACTCACTCACTATTTATGGGCGTGACTTCTGACTTTTTATGGGTGTGATGTTCACACTCTTTATGGGTGTGACTTCTCACTGGTTATGTCTGTGATGTTGACACTCTTTATGGCTGTGATGTTCTCACTGTTTATGGTGTGATGTTCACACTCTTTATATGTGTGACGTTCACACTGTTTATGGGTGTGACGTTCTCACTATTTTTGGGCGTGACTTGTCACTTTTTATGGGTGTGATGTTCACACTGTTTATTGGTGTGACTTCTCACTGTTTATGGGTGTGATTTTCACACTGTTTATGGGTGTGACTTCTCACTGGTTATGGCTGTGATGTTGACACTCTTTATGGCTGTGATGTTCTCACTGTTTATGGTGTGATGTTCACACTGTTTATGGGTGTGATGTTCTCACTGTTTATGGTGTGATGTTCACACTCTTTATGGGTGTGACTTTCTCACTGTTTATGGGTGTGACGTTCACACTGTTTATGGGTGTGATGTTCTTTCTGTTTCTGGGTTTGATGTTCACACTCTATGAGTGTGACTTCTCACTGATTATGGGTGTGAAGTTCACACTTTTTATGAGAACAACTTCACACTGTTTATGTGTGTGACGTTCACACTGTTTATGGGTGTGAGATTCTCACTGTTTATGGGTGTGATGTTCACACGCTTTATGGGTGTGACGTTCTCACTGTTAATGGGTGTGACGTTCACACTGTTTATGGGTGTGATTTTCTCACTGTTTATGGGTGTGATTTTCTCACTGTTTATGTGTGCGACATTCTCACTGTTAATGGGTGTGATATTCCCACTGTTTTGGGGATTGACTTTCTCTCTGTTTATAGGTGTGATGTTCTCTCTGTTTATGGGTGTGAGATTCTCTCTGTTTATGGTTGTGATGTTCACACTGTTTATGGGTGTGATGTTCACACTGTTTATGGGTGTGACGTTCTCACTGTTCATGGGTGTGATGTTCACACTGTTTATGGGTGTGATGTTCACACTCTTTATGGGTGTGACGTTCTCACTGTTTATGGGTGTGATGTTCACACTCTTTATGGGTGTGACGTTCTCACTGTTTATGGGTGTGACGTTAACTCTGTTTATGGGTGTGACGTTCTCACTGTTTATGGGTGTGATGTTCACACTCTTTATGGGTGTGAGGTTCTCACTGTTTATAGGTGTGATGTTCTCACTGTTTATGGGTGTAACATTCTCACTTTAAATGTTTGTGATGTTCTCACTGTTTACGGGTGTGACGTTCTCACTGTTTATGCGTGTGACGTTCTCACTCTTTATGAGTGTGACTTCTCACTAATTATGGGCGTGGCTTCACACTGTTTATGTGTGTGATGTTCACACTGTTTATGGGTGTGACTTCTCGCTGATAGTGGCTGTATGTTTACACACTTTATGGCTGTGTCATTCTCACTGTTTATGGTGTGATGTTCTCACTGTTTATGAGTGTGACGTTCTCACTGTTTATGAGTGTGACGTTCTCACTGTATATGAGTGTGACGTTCTCACTGTTTATGGGTGTGACGTTCAAACTGTTTATGGGTGTGACTTTAACACTGTTTAGTGGTGTGACGTTCGCACTCTTTATGAGTGTGTCTTCTCACTGTTTATGTGTGTGAAGTTCACGCTGTTTATGAGTGTGACGTTCTCACTGATTATGGGTGTGACATTCTCACTGTTCACGGGTGTGACGTTCTCACTGTTTATGGGTGTGACGTTCTCACTTTTTATGGGTGTGACATTCGCACTGTTAATGGGTGTGATATTCTCACTGCTTATGCGTTTGACGTTCTCACTGTTTATGGGTGTGATGTTCACACTTTATGAGTGTGACTTCTCACTGTTTATGGGTGTGACGTTCACACTGTTTATGGGTGTGATGTTCTCACTGTTTCTGGGTTTGACATTCTCACTGTTTATGGGTGTGGATTTCACACTGTTTATGAGTTTGACTTCTCACTGTTTATGGGTGTGATGCTGTCACTCTTTATGGCTGTGACGTTCTCACTGTTTATGTGTGTGATGTTCACACTCTTTATATTTGTGACGTTCACACTGTTTATGAGTGTGACATTCTCCGGTTTATGGCAGTGACGTTCTCACTGTTTATGGGTGTGACGTTCACACTGTTTATGGGTGTGACGTGCTCACTGTTTATGGGTGTGACGTTCTCACTGTTTATGTGCGTGACGTTCACACTGTTTATGGGTGTGACATTCTCACTGTTTATGGTTGTGATGTTATCACTGTTTATGGGTGTGACATTCTCACTGTTTATGGTTGTGATGTTCTCACTGTTTATGGGTGTGATTTTCACACTCTTTATGAGTGTGACTTCTCACTGCTTATGGATATGAAGTTCACACTTTTGATGGTCATCACTTCTCACTGTTTATGGGTGTGACATTCTCACTGTTTATGGGTGTAACGATCTCACTGTTTATAGGTGTGACGTTCTCACTGTTTATGCGTGTGACATTCTCATTGTTTATGGGTGTGATGTTCCCACACTTTATGAGTGTGACTTCACACTGTTTATGGGTGTGATTTTCACACTGTTTACGGGTGTGACTTCTCTGTGTTTATGGCTGTGATGTTGACACTCTTTACGGCTGTGATGTTCTCACTGTTTATGGTGTGATGTTCACACTCTTTATATGTGTGACGTTCACACTGTTTACGGGTGTGACGTTCTCACTATTTATGGGCGTGACTTCTCACTTTTTATGGGTGTCATGTTCACACTGTTTATGCTGTGACTTCTCACTGTTTATGGTGTGACGTTCTCACTGTTTACGGTGTGATGATCACTCTCTTTATATGTGTGACGTTCACACTGCTTGTGGGTGTGACATTCTCCGGATTATGGCTGTGAGGTTCTCACTGTTTATGGTGTGACGTTCTCACTGTTTATGAGTGTGACGTTCACACAGTTTATGGGTGTGATGTTCTCACTCTATGAGTGTGACTTCTCACTGATTATGGGTGTAAAGTTCACACTTTTTATGAGAGCAACTTCACACTGTTTATGTGTGTGACGTTCACACTGTTTATGGGTGTGAGATTCTCACTGTTTATGGGTGTGATGTTCACACGCTTTATGGGTGTGACGTTCTCACTGTTTATGGGTGTGACGTTCTCACTGTTTATAGGTGTGATGTTCTCTCTGTTTATGGGTGTGACGTTCTCACTGTTTATGGGTGTGACGTTCACACTGGTTATGGCTGTGATGTTCACACTCTTTATGGGTGTGACGTTCTCACTGTTTATGGGTGTGACGTTCACACTGTTTATGGGTGTGAAGTTCTCACTGTTTATGGGTGTGATGTTCACACTCTTTATGGGTGTGACGTTCTCACTGTTTATGGTTGTGACGTTCACACTGTTTATGGGTGTGACGTTCTCACTGTTTATAGGTGTGATGTTCTCACTGTTTATGGGTGTGATGTTCACACTCTTTATGGGTGTGACGTTCTCACTGTTTATGGTTGTGACGTTCACACTGTTTATGGGTGTGACGTTCTCACTGTTTATAAGTGTGATGTTCTCACTGTTTATGGGTGTGACATTCTCACTTTAAATGGGTGTGATGTTCTCACTGTTTATGGGTGTGACGTTCTCACTGTTTATGGGTGTGACGTTCTCACTGTTTATGGGTGTGACGTTCTCACTCTTTATGAGTGTGACTTCTCACTGTTTATGTGTGTGACGTTCTCACTATTTATGGGCGTGACTTCTCACTGTTTATGTGTGTGATGTTCACACTGTTTCTGGGTTTGACATTCTCACTGTTTATGGGTGTGGATTTCACACTGTTTATGAGTTTGACTTCTCACTGTTTATGGGTGTGATGCTGTCGCTCTTTATGGCTGTGACGTTCACACTGTTTATGGGTGTGACGTTCACACTGTTCATGGGTGTGAGATTCTCACTGTTTATGTGTGTGATGTTCACACGGTTTATGGGTATGACTTCTCACTGTTTATGGGTGTGATGTTCACACGCTTTATGGGTATGACGTTCTCACTGTTTATGGGTGTGACGTTCTCACTGTTTATGGGTGTGATTTTCTCACTGTTTATGGGTGTGACGTTCTCACTGTTTATGGGTGTGACGTTCTCACTGTTTATGGGTGTGACATTCTCACTTTAAATGGGTGTGATGTTCTCACTGTTTATGTGTGTGACGTTCTCACTATTTATGGGCGTGACTTCTCAATGTTTATGTGTGTGATGTTCACACTGTTTATGAGTTTGACTTCTCACTGTTTATGGGTTTGACGTTCTCACTCTTTATGGCTGTGACGTTCACACTGTTTATGGGTGTGACGTTCACACTGTTTATGGGTGTGACGTTCACACTGTTCATGGGTGTGAGATTCTCACTGTTTATGTGTGTGATGTTCACACGTTTTATGGGTATGACTTCTCACTGTTTATGGGTGTGATGTTCACACGCTTTATGGGTGTGACGTTCTCACTGTTTATTGGTGTGATTTTCTCACTGTTTATGGGTGTGACGTTCTCACTGTTTATGGGTGTGACGTTCTCACTGTTTATGGGTGTGACGTTCTCACTGTTTATGGGTGTGATGTTCTCACTGTTTATGGGATTGACTTTCTCTCTGTTTATCGGTGTGAGATTCTCACTGTTTATGGGTGTGATGTTCTCACTGTTTATGGGTGTGACGTTCTCACTGTTTATGGGTGTGACGTTCACACTGTTTATGGGTGTGACGTTCTCACTGTTTATGGGTGTGATGTTCACACTCTTTATGGGTGTGACGTTCTCACTGTTTATGGGTGTGACTTTCACACTGTTTATGGGTGTGATGTTCTCACTGTTTATGGGTGTGACGTTCACACTGTTTATGGGTGTGACGTTCTCACTGTTTATGGGTGTGACTTTCACACTGTTTATGCGTGTGACGTTCGCACTCTTTATGAGTGTGTCTTCTCACTGTTTATGTGTGTGAAGTTCACGCTGATTATGGGTGTGACGTTCTCACTGTTTATGGGTGTGACTTTCACACTGTTTATGGGTGTGACGTTCGCACTCTTTATAAGTGTGTCTTCTCACTGTTTATGTGTGTGAAGTTCACGCTGTTTATGGGTGTGACGTTCTCAGTGATTATGGGTGTGATGTTCCCACACTTTATGAGTGTGACTTCTCACTGTTTATGGGTGTGACGTTCTCACTCTTTATGAGTGTGAATTCTCACTGTTATTGTGTGTGATGTTCTCACTATTTATGGGCGTGACTTCACACTGTTTATGGGTGTGATGTTCACTCTGTTTATGGGTGTGACCTCCTCACTGTTATTGTGTGTGATGTTCTCACTGTTTATGGGTGTGATTTTCACACTGTTTACGGGTGTGACTTCTCACTGTTTATGGCTGTGATGTTGACACTCTTTATGGCTGTGATGTTCTCACAGTTTATGGTGTGATGTTCACACTCTTTATATGTGTGACGTTCACACTGTTTATGGGTGTGACGTTCTCACTATTTATGGGCGTGACTTCTCACTTTTTATGGGTGTGATGTTCACACTGTTTATGCTGTGACTTCTCACTGTTTATGGCTGTGATGTTAACACTCTTTATGGCTGTGATGTTCTTACTGTTTATGGTGTGACGTTCTCACTGTTTATGGCTGTGACGTTCTCACTGTTTATGGTGTGATGATCACTCTCTTTATATGTGTGACGTTCACACTGTTTATGGGTGTGACGTTCTCACTATTTATGGGTGTGACGTTCTCACTGTTTATGGGTGTGACGTTCTCACTGTTTATGGGTGTGATGTTCACACGCTTTATGGGTGTGACGTTCTCACTGTTTATGGGTGTGACGTTCACACTGTTTATGGGTGTGACATTCTCTGGATTATTGCTGTGAGGTTCTCACTGTTTATGGTGTGACGTTCTCACTGTTTTTGCATGTGATATTCTCACTGTTCATGGGTGTGACATTCTCACTGTTTATGAGTGTGACGTTCACACAGTTTATGGGTGTGATGTTCTCACTGTTTCTGGGTTTGATGTTCACACTCTATCAGTGTGACTTCTCACTGATTATGGGTGTGAAGTTCACACTTTTTATGAGAACAACTTCACACTGTTTATGTGTGTGACAATCACACTGTTTATGGTTGTGAGATTCTCACTGTTTATGAGTGTGATGTTTTCACTGTTTATGGGTGTGATATTCACACGCTTTATGGGTGTGACGTTCTCACTGTTTATGGGTGTGACGTTCTCACTGTTTATGGGTGTGACGTTCTCACTGTTTATGGGTGTGATGTTCACACGCTTTATGGGTGTGACGTTCTCACTGTTTATGGGTGTGACGTTCTCACTGTTTATGGGTGTGACGTTCTCACTGTTTATGGGTGTGACGTTCTCACTTTTTATGGGTGTGACATTCTCACTGTTAATGGGTGTGATGTTCTCACTGTTTATGCGTTTGACGTTCTCACTGTTTATGGGTGTGATGTTCACACTTTATGAGTGTGACTTCTCACTGTTTATGGGTGTGACGTTCACACTGTTTATGGGAGTGATGTTCTCACTGTTTCTGGGTTTGACATTCTCACTGTTTATGGGTGTGATGTTCACACTGTTTATGGTTGTGACGTTCACACTGTTTATGGGTGTGATGTTCTCACTGTTTATGGGTGTGATGTTCTCACTGTTTATGCGTGTGACATTCTCACTGTTTATGGGTGTGACGTTCACACTGTTTATGGGTGTGACGTTCTCACTGTTTATGGTTGTGACGTTCACACTGTTTATGGATGTGACGTGCTCACTGTTTATGGGTGTGACGCTCTCACTGTTTATGTGTGTGACGTTCACACTGTTTATGGGTGTGACATTCTCACTGTTTATGGATTTGACATTCTCACTGTTTATGGTTGTGATGTTCACACTGTTTATGGGTGTGATTTTCACACTCTTTATGAGTGTGACTTCTCACTGCTTATGGATATGATGTTCACACTTTTGATGGTCATCACTTCTCACTGTTTATGGGTGTGATGTTCACACTCTTTATGAGTGTGACTTCTCACTGTTATTGTGTGTGACGTTTTCACTGTTTATGAGCGTGACTTCTCACTGTTTATGGGTGTGATGTTCACACTGTTTATGGGTGTGACCTTCTCACTGTTTATGGGTGTGATGTTCTCACTGTTTATGGGTGTGATTTTCACACTGTTTATGGGTGTGACTTCTCACTGTTTATGGCTGTGATGTTGACACTCTTTATGGCTGTGATGTTCTCACTGTTTATGGTGTGATGTTCACACTCTTTATATGTGTGACGTTCACACTGTTTATGGGTGTGACGTTCTCACTATTTATGGGCGTGACTTCTCACTTTTTATGGGTGTGATGTTCACACTGTTTATGCTGTGTCTTCTCACTGTTTATGGCTGTGATGTTGACACTCTTTATGGCTGTGTTGTTCTTACTGTTTATGGTGTGACGTTCTCACTGTTTATGGCTTTGACGTTCTCACTGTTTATGGTGTGATGATCACTCTCTTTATAAGTGTGACGTTCACACTGTTTATGGGTGTGACATTCTCCGGATTATGGCTGTGAGGTTCTCACTGTTTATGGTGTGACGTTCTCACTGTTTATGGCTGTGACGTTCTCACTGTTTATGGTGTGATGATCACTCTATTAATATGTGTGATGTTCACACTGTTTATGGGTGTGACATTCTCCAGATTATGGCTGTGACGTTCTCACTGTTTATGGTGTGATGATCACTCTATTAATATGTGTGACATTCTCACTGTTTATGGGTGTGACATTCTCACTGTTTTTGCATGTGATATTCTCACTGTTCATGGGTGTGACGTTCTCACTGTTTATGAGTGTGACGTTCACACAGTTTATGGGTGTGATGTTCTCACTGTTTCTGGGTTTGATGTTCACACTCTATGAGTGTGACTTCTCACTGATTATGGGTGTGAAGTTCACACTTTTTATGAGAGCAACTTCCCACTGTTTACTGGTGTGACGTTCACACTGTTCATGGGTGTGAGATTCTCACTGTTTATGGGTGTGATGTTCACACGGTTTATGGGTGTGACGTTCTCACTGTTTATGGGTGTGATGTTCTCACTGTTTATGGGTGTGACATTCTCACTGTTTATAAGTGTGATGTTCTCTCTGTTTATGGGTGTGACGTTCACACTGTTTATGGGTGTGACGTTCTCACTGTTTATGGGTGTGATGTTCACACTCTTTATGGGTGTGACGTTCTCACTGTTTATGGGTGTGATGTTCTCACTGTTTATGGGTGTGACGTTCTCACTGTTTATGGGTGTGACGTTCACACTGTTTATGGGTGTGACGTTCTCACTGTTTATGGGTGTGATGTTCACACTCTTTATGGGTGTGACGTTCTCACTGTTTATGGGTGTGACTTTCACACTGTTTATGGGTGTGACGTTCGCACTCTTTATGAGTGTGTCTTCTCACTGTTTATGTGTGTGAAGTTCACACTATTTACGGGTGTGACATTCTCACTGTTAATGGGTGTGGTGTTTTCACTGTTTATGCGTTTGACGTTCTCACTGTTTATGCGTGTGACATTCTCATTGTTTATGGGTGTGATGTTCCCACACTTTATGAGTGTGACTTCTCACTGTTTATGGGTGTGACGTTCTCACTCTTTATGAGTGTGACTTCTCACTGTTAATGTGTGTGATGTTCTCACTATTTATGGGCGTGACTTCACACTGTTTATGGGTGTGATGTTCACTCTGTTTATGGGTGTGACCTTCTCACTGTTATTGTGTGTGATGTTCTCACTGTTTATGGGTGTGATTTTCACACTGTTTACGGGTGTGACTTCTCACTGTTTATGGCTGTGATGTTGACACTCTTTATGGCTGTGATGTTCTCACAGTTTATGGTGTGATGTTCACACTCTTTATATGTGTGACGTTCACACTGTTTATGGGTGTGACGTTCTCACTATTTATGGGCGTGACTTCTCACTTTTTATGGGTGTGATGTTCACACTGTTTATGCTGTGACTTCTCACTGTTTATGGCTGTGATGTTAACACTCTTTATGGCTGTGATGTTCTTACTGTTTATGGTGTGACGTTCTCACTGTTTATGGCTGTGACGTTCTCACTGTTTATGGTGTGATGATCACTCTCTTTATATGTGTGACGTTCACATTGTTTATGGGTGTGACATTCTCCGGATTATGGCTGTGAGGTTCTCACTGTTTATGGTGTGATGTTCTCACTGTTTATGGGTGTGACGTTCTCACTGTTTTTGCATGTGATATTCTCACTGTTCATGGGTGTGACGTTCTCACTGTTTATGAGTGTGACGTTCACACAGTTTATGGGTGTGATGTTCTCACTGTTTCTGGGTTTGATGTTCACACTCTATGAGTGTGACTTCTCACTGATTATGGGTGTGAAGTTCACACTTTTTATGAGAGCAACTTCCCACTGTTTATGGGTGTGACGTTCACACTGTTCATGGGTGTGAGATTCTCACTGTTTATGGGTGTGATGTTCACACGGTTTATGGGTATGACTTCTCACTGTTTATGGGTGTGATGTTCACACGCTTTATGGGTGTGACGTTCTCACTGTTTATGGGTGTGACATTCTCACTGTTTATGGGTGTGATTTTCTCACTGTTTATGGGTGTGACATTCTCACTGTTAATGGGTGTGATTTTCTCACTGTTTATGGGTGTGACGTTCTCACTGTTTATGGGTGTGATGTTCTCACTGTATATGGGTGTGACGTTCTCACTGTTTATGGGTGTGACGTTCACACTGTTTATGGGTGTGACGTTCTCACTGTTTATGGTTGTGATGTTCACACTCTTTATGGGTGTGACGTTCTCACTGTTTATGGGTGTGACTTTCACACTGTTTATGGGTGTGACTTTCACACTGTTTATGGGTGTGATGTTCTCACTGTTTATGGGTGTGACGTTCTCACTGTTTATGGGTGTGACGTTCACACTGTTTATGGGTGTGACGTTCTCACTGTTTATGGGTGTGATGTTCACACTCTTTATGGGTGTGATGTTCACACTGTTTATGGGTGTGACTTTCACACTGTTTATGGGTGTGACGTTCGCACTCTTTATGAGTGTGTCTTCTCACTGTTTATGTGTGTGAAGTTCACGCTGTTTATGGGTGTGACGTTCTCAGTGATTATGGGTGTGGCATTCACACTGTTTACGGGTGTGACATTCTCACTGTTAATGGGTGTGGTGTTTTCACTGTTTATGCGTTTGACGTTCTCACTGTTTATGCGTGTGACATTCTCACTGTTTATGGGTGTGACGTTCTCACTCTTTATGAGTGTGACTTCTCACTGTTAATGTGTGTGATGTTCTCACTGTTTATGGGTGTGACATTCTCACTGTTTATGTGTGTGATGTTCACACTGTTTATGGGTGTGACCTTCTCACTGTTATTGTGTGTGATGTTCTCACTATTTATGGGCGTGACTTCACACTGTTTATGGGTGTGATGTTCACTCTGTTTATGGGTGTGACCTTCTCACTGTTATTGTGTGTGATGTTCTCACTGTTTATGGGTGTGACATTCTCACTGTTTATGGCTGTGATGTTGACACTCCTTATGGCTGTGATGTTCTCACAGTTTATGGTGTGATGTTCACACTCTTTATATGTGTGACGTTCACACTGTTTATGGGTGTGACGTTCTCACTATTTATGGGCGTGACTTCTCACTTTTTATGGGTGTGATGTTCACACTATTTATGGGCGTGACTTCTCACTTTTTATGGGTGTGATGTTCACACTGTTTATGCTGTGACTTCTCACTGTTTATGGCTGTGATGTTAACACTCCTTATGGCTGTGATGTTCTTACTGTTTATGGTGTGACGTTCTCACTGTTTATGGCTGTGACGTTCTCACTGTTTATGGTGTGATGATCACTCTCTTTATATGTGTGACGTTCACACTGTTTATGGGTGTGACATTCTCCGGATTATGGCTGTGAGGTTCTCACTGTTTATGGTGTGATGTTCTCACTGATTATGGGTGTGACGTTCTCACTGTTTTTGCATGTGATATTCTCACTGTTCATGGGTGTGACGTTCTATCTGTTTATGAGTGTGACGTTCACACAGTTTATAGGTGTGATGTTCTCACTGTTTCTGGGTTTGATGTTCACACTCTATGTGTGTGACTTCTCACTGATTATGGGTGTGAAGTTCCCACTTTTTATGAGAACAACTTCACACTGTTTATGTGAGTGACGATCACACTGTTTATGGGTGTGAGATTCTCACTGTTTATGGGTGTGAGATTCTCTCTGTTTATGAGTGTGATGTTTTCACTGTTTATGTGTGTGATGTTTTCACTGTTTATGTGTGTGACGTTCTCACTGTTTATGGGTGTGATGTTCACACGCTTTATGGGTGTGACGTTCTCACTGTTAATGGGTGTGATGTTCACACTCTTTATGGGTGTGACGTTCTCACTGTTTATGGGTGTGACTTTCACACTGTTTATGGGTGTGACGTTCGCACTCTTTATGAGTGTGTCTTCTCACTGTTTATGTGTGTGAAGTTCACACTATTTACGGGTGTGACATTCTCACTGTTAATGGGTGTGGTGTTTTCACTGTTTATGCGTTTGACGTTCTCACTGTTTATGCGTGTGACATTCTCATTGTTTATGGGTGTGATGTTCCCACACTTTATGAGTGTGACTTCTCACTGTTTATGGGTGTGACGTTCTCACTCTTTATGAGTGTGACTTCTCACTGTTAATGTGCGTGATGTTCTCACTGTTTATGGGTGTGACATTCTCACTGTTTATGTGTGTGATGTTCACACTGTTTATGGGTGTGACCTTCTCACTGTTATTGTGTGTGATGTTCTCACTATTTATGGGCGTGACTTCACACTGTTTATGGGTGTGACCTTCTCACTGTTTATGGGTGTGATGTTCTCACTGTTTATGGGTGTGATTTTCACACTGTTTATGGGTGTGACTTCTCACTGTTTATGGCTGTGATGTTGACACTCTTTATGGCTGTGATGTTCTCACTGTTTATGGTGTGATGTTCACACTCTTTATATGTGTGACGTTCACACTGTTTATGGGTGTGACGTTCTCACTATTTATGGGCGTGACTTCTCACTTTTTATGGGTGTGATGTTCACACTGTTTATGCTGTGTCTTCTCACTGTTTATGGCTGTGATGTTGACACTCTTTATGGCTGTGATGTTCTTACTGTTTATGGTGTGACGTTCTCACTGTTTATGGCTTTGACGTTCTCACTGTTTATGGTGTGATGATCACTCTCTTTATAAGTGTGACGTTCACACTGTTTATGGGTGTGACATTCTCCGGATTATGGCTGTGAGGTTCTCACTGTTTATGGTGTGACGTTCTCACTGTTTATGGCTGTGACGTTCTCACTGTTTATGGTGTGATGATCACTCTATTAATATGTGTGATGTTCACACTGTTTATGAGTGTGACGTTCACACAGTTAATGGGTGTGATGTTCTCACTGTTTCTGGGTTTGATGTTCACACTCTATGAGTGTGACTTCTCACTGATTATGGGTGTGAAGTTCACACTTTTTATGAGAGCAACTTCACACTGTTTATGGGTGTGACGTTCACACGGTTTATGGGTAAGACTTCTCACTGTTTATGGGTGTGATGTTCACACGCTTTATGGGTGTGACGTTCTCACTGTTTATGGGTGTGACGTTCTCACTGTTTATGGGTGTGACATTCTCACTGTTTATAAGTGTGATGTTCTCTCTGTTTATGGGTGTGCCGTTCACACTGTTTATGGGTGTGACGTTCTCACTGTTTATGGGTGTGATGTTCACACTCTTTATGGGTGTGACGTTCTCACTGTTTATGGGTGTGACGTTCACACTGTTTATGGGTGTGACGTTCTCACTGTTTATGGGTGTGATGTTCACACTCTTTATGGGTGTGACGTTCTCACTGTTTATGGGTGTGACTTTCACACTGTTTATGGGTGTGACGTTCGCACTCTTTATGAGTGTGTCTTCTCACTGTTTATGTGTGTGAAGTTCACACTATTTACGGGTGTGACATTCTCACTGTTAATGGGTGTGGTGTTTTCACTGTTTATGCGTTTGACGTTCTCACTGTTTATGCGTGTGACATTCTTATTGTTTATGGGTGTGATGTTCCCACACTTTATGAGTGTGACTTCTCACTGTTTATGGGTGTGACGTTCTCACTCTTTATGAGTGTGACTTCTCACTGTTAATGTGTGTGATGTTCTCACTATTTATGGGCGTGACTTCACACTGTTTATGGGTGTGATGTTCACTCTGTTTATGGGTGTGACCTTCTCACTGTTATTGTGTGTGATGTTCTCACTGTTTATGGGTGTGATTTTCACACTGTTTACGGGTGTGACTTCTCACTGTTTATGGCTGTGATGTTGACACTCTTTATGGCTGTGATGTTCTCACAGTTTATGGTGTGATGTTCACACTCTTTATATGTGTGACGTTCACACTGTTTATGGGTGTGACGTTCTCACTATTTATGGGCGTGACTTCTCACTTTTTATGGGTGTGATGTTCACACTGTTTATGCTGTGACTTCTCACTGTTTATGGCTGTGATGTTAACACTCTTTATGGCTGTGATGTTCTTACTGTTTATGGTGTGACGTTCTCACTGTTTATGGCTGTGACGTTCTCACTGTTTATGGTGTGATGATCACTCTCTTTATATGTGTGACGTTCACATTTTTTATGGGT
Organism: Isurus oxyrinchus; assembly: GCA_026770705.1. Taxonomy (NCBI): domain Eukaryota; kingdom Metazoa; phylum Chordata; class Chondrichthyes; order Lamniformes; family Lamnidae; genus Isurus; species Isurus oxyrinchus. The sequence goes on from JANJGN010000805.1 coordinate 225,226, forward strand.
GTGACATTCTCCGGATTATGGCTGTGAGGTTCTCACTGTTTATGGGTGTGACGTTCTCACTGTTTTTGCATGTGATATTCTCACTGTTCATGGGTGTGACGTTCTCACTGTTTATGAGTGTGACGTTCACACAGTTTATGGGTGTGATGTTCTCACTGTTTCTGGGTTTGATGTTCACACTCTATGAGTGTGACTTCTCACTGATTATGGGTGTGAAGTTCACACTTTTTATGAGAGCAACTTCCCACTGTTTATGGGTGTGACGTTCACACTGTTCATGGGTGTGAGATTCTCACTGTTTATGGGTGTGATGTTCACACGGTTTATGGGTATGACTTCTCACTGTTTATGGGTGTGATGTTCACACGCTTTATGGGTGTGACGTTCTCACTGTTTATGGGTGTGACGTTCTCACTGTTTATGGGTGTGATTTTCTCACTGTTTATGGGTGTGACATTCTCACTGTTTATGGGTGTGACGTTCTCACTGTTTATGGGTGTGACATTCTCACTGTTTATAAGTGTGATGTTCTCTCTGTTTATGGGTGTGACGTTCACACTGTTTATGGGTGTGATGTTCACACTCTTTATGGGTGTGACGTTCTCACTGTTTATGGGTGTGATGTTCTCACTGTTTATGGGTGTGACGTTCTCACTGTTTATGGGTGTGACGTTCACACTGTTTATGGGTGTGACGTTCTCACTGTTTATGGGTGTGATGTTCACACTCTTTATGGGTGTGACGTTCTCACTGTTTATGGGTGTGACTTTCACACTGTTTATGGGTGTGACTTTCACACTGTTTATGGGTGTGATGTTCTCACTGTTTATGGGTGTGACGTTCTCACTGTTTATGGGTGTGACGTTCACACTGTTTATGGGTGTGACGTTCTCACTGTTTATGGGTGTGATGTTCACACTCTTTATGGGTGTGACGTTCTCACTGTTTATGGGTGTGACTTTCACACTGTTTATGGGTGTGACGTTCGCACTCTTTATGAGTGTGTCTTCTCACTGTTTATGTGTGTGAAGTTCACGCTGTTTATGGGTGTGACGTTCTCAGTGATTATGGGTGTGGCATTCACACTGTTTACGGGTGTGACATTCTCACTGTTAATGGGTGTGGTGTTTTCACTGTTTATGCGTTTGACGTTCTCACTGTTTATGCGTGTGACATTCTCATTGTTTATGGGTGTGATGTTCCCACACTTTATGAGTGTGAATTCTCACTGTTTATGGGTGTGACGTTCTCACTCTTTATGAGTGTGACTTCTCACTGTTAATGTGTGTGATGTTCTCACTGTTTATGGGTGTGACATTCTCACTGTTTATGTGTGTGATGTTCACACTGTTTATGGGTGTGACCTTCTCACTGTTATTGTGTGTGATGTTCTCACTATTTATGGGCGTGACTTCACACTGTTTATGGGTGTGATGTTCACTCTGTTTATGGGTGTGACCTTCTCACTGTTATTGTGTGTGATGTTCTCACTGTTTATGGGTGTGACATTCTCACTGTTTATGGCTGTGATGTTGACACTCCTTATGGCTGTGATGTTCTCACAGTTTATGGTGTGATGTTCACACTCTTTATATGTGTGACGTTCACACTGTTTATGGGTGTGACGTTCTCACTATTTATGGGCGTGACTTCTCACTTTTTATGGGTGTGATGTTCACACTATTTATGGGCGTGACTTCTCACTTTTTATGGGTGTGATGTTCACACTGTTTATGCTGTGACTTCTCACTGTTTATGGCTGTGATGTTAACACTCCTTATGGCTGTGATGTTCTTACTGTTTATGGTGTGACGTTCTCACTGTTTATGGCTGTGACGTTCTCACTGTTTATGGTGTGATGATCACTCTCTTTATATGTGTGACGTTCACACTGTTTATGGGTGTGACATTCTCCGGATTATGGCTGTGAGGTTCTCACTGTTTATGGGTGTGACGTTCTCACTGTTTTTGCATGTGATATTCTCACTGTTCATGGGTGTGACGTTCTATCTGTTTATGAGTGTGACGTTCACACAGTTTATAGGTGTGATGTTCTCACTGTTTCTGGGTGTGACGTTCTCACTGTTTATGGGTGTGACGTTCTCACTGTTCATGGGTGTGATGTTCACACTCTTTACGGGTGTGACGTTCTCACTGTTTATGGGTGTGACGTTCACACTGTTTATGGGTGTGACGTTCTCACTGTTTATGGGTGTGATGTTCACACTCTTTATGGGTGTGACGTTCTCACTGTTTATGGGTGTGACGTTCACACTGTTTATGGGTGTGACGTTCTCACTGTTTATAGGTGTGATGTTCTCACTGTTTATGGGTGTGACGTTCTCACTGTTTATGGGTGTGATGTTCTCACTGTTTATGCGTGTGACGTTCTCACTCTTTATGAGTGTGACTTCTCACTGTTTATGTGTGTGACGTTCTCACTATTTATGGGCGTGACTTCTCACTGTTTATGTGTGTTCACACTGTTTATGGGTGTGACTTCTCACCGATAGTCGCTGTATGTTTACACACTTTATGGCTGTGCCATTCTCACTGTTTATGGTGTGATGTTCACACTCTTTGTGTGACTTTCACACTGTTTATGGCTGTGACATTCTCACTGTTTATGGGTGTGATGTTCTCACTGTTTATGTGTGTGACGTTCTCACTGTTTATGAGTGTGACGTTCTCACTGTTTATGGGTGTGACTTTCTCACTGTTTATGGGTGTGACGTTCACACTGTTTTTGGGTGTGAGTTTCACACTGTTTAGTGGTGTGACGTTCGCACTCTTTATGAGTGTGTCTTCTCACTGTTTATGGGTGTGACGTTCACCCTGTTTATGGGTGTGACGTTCTCACTGTTTATGGGTGTGACATTCTCACTGTTTATGGGTGTGACGTTCTCACTGTTCATGGGTGTGACGTTCTCACTGTTAATGGGTGTGACGTTCTCACTTTTTATGGGTGTGACATTCTCACTGTTAATGGGTGTGATGTTCTCACTGTTTATGCGTTTGAAGTTCTCACTGTTTATGGGTGTGATGTTCACTCTTTATGAGTGTGACTTCTCACTGTTTATGGGTGTGACGTTCACACTGTTTATGGGTGTGATGTTCTCACTGTTTCTGGGTTTGACATTCTCACTGTTTATGGGTGTGGCGATCACACTGTTTATGTGTGTGACCTTCTCACTGTTTATGGGTGTGACATTCTCCGGTTTATGGCAGTGACGTTCTCACTGTTTATGGGTGTGACGTGCTCACTGTTTATGTGTGTGACGTTCACACTGTTTATGGGTGTGACATTCTCACTGTTTATGAATGTGACATTCTCACTGTTTATGGGTGTGACGTTCTCACTGTTTATGTGTGTGACGTTCACACTGTTTATGGTTGTGATGTTCTAACTGTTTATGGGTGTGATATTCTCACTCTTTATGAGTGTGACTTCTCACTGTTATTGTGCGTGACGTTTTCACTATTTATGAGCGTGACTTCTCACTGTTTATGGGTGTGATGTTCACACTGTTTATGGGTGTGACCTTCTCACTGTTTATGGGTGTGATGTTCTCACTGTTTATGGGTGTGATGTTCACACTGTTTATGGGTGTGATGTTCACACTGTTTATGGGTGTGACCTTCTCACTGTTTATGGGTGTGATGTTCTCACTGTTTATGGGTGTGATTTTCACACTGTTTATGGGTGTGACTTCTCACTGTTTATGGCTGTGATGTTGACACTCTTTATGGCTGTGATGTTCTCACTGTTTATGGTGTGATGTTCACACTGTTTATGGGTGTGACGTTCTCACTATTTATGGGCGTGACTTCTCACTTTTTATGGGTGTGATGTTCACACTGTTTATGCTGTGACTTCTCACTGTTTATGGCTGTGATGTTAACACTCTTTATGGCTGTGATGTTCTTACTGTTTATGGTGTGACGTTCTCACTGTTTATGGCTGTGACGTTCTCACTGTTTATGGTGTGATGATCACTCTCTTTTCAGTGTGAGGTTCACACTGTTTATGGGTGTGACATTCTCCGGATTATGGCTGTGAGGTTCTCACTGTTTATGGTGTGACGTTCTCACTGTTTATGGCTGTGACGTTCTCACTGTTTATGGTGTGATGATCACTCTCTTTATAAGTGTGACGTTCTCACTGTTTATGGGTGTGACATTCTCCAGATTATGGCTGTGAGGTTCTCACTGTTTATGGTGTGACGTTCTCAATGTTCATGGGTGTGACGTTCTCACTGTTTATGAGTGTGACGTTCACACAGTTTATGGGTGTGATGTTCTCACTGTTTCTGGGTTTGATGTTCACACTGTTTATGGGTGTGACGTTCACACTGTTTAGTGTTGTGACGTTCGCACTCTTTATGAGTGTGTCTTCTCACTGTTTATGTGTGTGAAGTTCACGCTGTTTATGGGTGTGACGTTCTCACTGATTATGTGTGTGACATTCTCACTGTTCACAAGTGTGACGTTCTCACCGTTTATGGGTGTGACGTTCTCACATTTTATGGGTGTGTCATTCTCACTGTTAATGGGTGTGATGTTCTCACTGTTTATGCGTTTGACGTTCTCACTGTTTATGGGTGTGATGTTCACACTTTACAAGTGTGACTTCTCACTGTTTATGGATGTGACGTTCACACTGTTTATGGGTGTGATGTTCACACGCTTTATGGGTGTGACGTTCTCACTGTTTATGGGTGTGATGTTCTCACTGTTTATGGGTGTGACGTTCTCACTGTTAATGGGTATGATATTCTCACTGTTTATGGGATTGACTTCCTCTCTGTTTATGCTTGTGACATTCTCACTGTTTATAAGTGTGATGTTCTCTCTGTTTATGGGTGTGAGATTCTCTCTGTTTATGGGTGTGACGTTCACACTGTTTATGGGTGTGATGTTCACACTCTTTATGGGTGTGACGTTCTCACTGTTTATGGGTGTGACGTTCACACTGTTTATGGGTGTGACATTCTCACTGTTTATGGGTGTGACGTTCACACTGTTTATGGGTGTGATGTTCACACTCTTTATGGGTGTGACGTTCTCACTGTTTATGGGTGTGACGTTCACACTGTTTATGGGTGTGACGTTCTCACTGTTTATGGGTGTGATGTTCACACTCTTTATGGGTGTGACGTACTCACTGTTTATGGGTGTGACGTTCACACTGTTTATGGGTGTGACGTTCTCACTGTTTATAGGTGTGATGTTCTCACTGTTTATGTGTGTGACATTCTCACTGTTAATGGGTGTGATGTTCTCACTGTTTATGGGTGTGATGTTCTCACTGTTTATGGGTGTGACGTTCTCACTATTTATGGGCGTGACTTCTCACTTTTTATGGGTGTGATGTTCACACTGTTTATGCTGTGACTTCTCACTGTTTATGGCTGTGATGTTAACACTCTTTATGGCTGTGATGTTCTTACTGTTTATGGTGTGACGTTCTCACTGTTTATGGCTGTGACGTTCTCACTGTTTATGGTGTGATGATCACTCTCTTTATATGTGTGACGTTCACATTGTTTATGGTTGTGACATTCTCCGGATTATGGCTGTGAGGTTCTCACTGTTTATGGTGTGATGTTCTCACTGTTTATGGGTGTGACGTTCTCACTGTTTATGGGTGTGACGTTCTCACTGTTTATGGTGTGATATTCTCACTGTTTTTGGGTGTGAAATTCTCACTGTTTATAGGTGTGACTTTCTCACTGTTTTTGCATGTGATATTCTCACTGTTCATGGGCGTGACGTTCTCACTGTTTATGAGTGTGACGTTCACACAGTTTATGGGTGTGATGTTCTCACTGTTTCTGGGTTTGATGTTCACACTCTATGAGTGTGACTTCTCACTGATTATGGGTGTGAATTTCACACTTTTTATGAGAACAACTTCACACTGTTTATGTGTGTGACGTTCACACTGTTTATGGGTGTGAGATTCTCACTGTTTATGGGTGTGATGTTCACACGGTTTATGGGTATGACTTCTCACTGTTTATGGGTGTGATGTTCACACGCTTTATGGGTGTGACGTTCTCACTGTTAATGGGTATGATATTCTCACTGTTTATGGGATTGACTTTCCCTCTGTTTATGCTTGTGACATTCTCACTGTTTATAGGTGTGATGTTCTCTCTGTTTATGGGTGTGAGATTCTCTCTGTTTATGGGTGTGATGTTCTCACTGTTTATGGGTGTGATGTTCACACTGTTTATGGGTATGACGTTCTCTCTGTTTATGGGTGTAATGTTCACACTGTTTATGGGTGTGACGTTCACACTCTTTATGGGTGTGACGTTCTCACTGTTTATGGGTGTGACGTTCACACTGTTTATGGGTGTGACGTTCTCACTGTTTATGGGTGTGATGTTCACACTCTTTATGGTTGTGATGTTCACACTGTTTATGGGTGTGACATTCTCACTGTTTATGGGTGTGACGTTCTCACTGTTTATAGGTGTGATGTTCTCACTGTTTATGGGTGTGACGTTCTCACTGTTTATGGGTGTGAGATTCTCTCTGTTTATGCGTGTGATGTTCACACTGTTTATGGGTGTGACGTTCTCACTGTTTATGGGTGTGACGTTCACACTGTTTATGGGTGTGATGTTCACACTCTTTATGGGTGTGACGTTCTCACTGTTTATGGGTGTGACGTTCTCACTGTTTATGGGTGTGATGTTCACACTCTTTATGGGTGTGACGTTCACACTGTTTATGGGTGTGACGTTCTCACTGTTTATAGGTGTGATGTTCTCACTGTTTATGGGTGTGACATTCTCACTTTAAATGGGTGTGATGTTCTCACTGTTTATGCGTGTGACGTTCTCACTCTTTATGAGTGTGACTTCTCACTGTTTATGTGTGTGACTTTCTCACTATTTATGGGCGTGACTTCTCACTGTTTACGTGTGTGATGTTCACACTGTTTATGGGAGTGACTTCTCACTGATAGTGGCTGTATGTTTACACACTTTATAGCTGTGTCATTCTCACTGTTTATGGTGTGATGTTCACACTCTTTATATGTGTGACTTTCACACTGTTTATGGGTGTGATGTTCTCACTGTTTATGGTTGTGATGTTCTCACTGTATATGAGTGTGACGTTCTCACTGTTTATGAGTGTGACGTTCTCACTGTATATGAGTGTAACATTCTCACTGTTTATGGGTGTGACGTTCACACTGTTTATGGGTGTGACGTTCACACTGTTTAGTGTTGTGACGTTCGCACTCTTTATGAGTGTGTCTTCTCACTGTTTATGTGTGTGAAGTTCACGCTGTTTATGGGTGTGACGTTCTCACTGATTATGGGTGTGACATTCTCACTGTTCACAAGTGTGACGTTCTCACCGTTTATGGGTGTGTCGTTCTCACTTTTTATGGGTGTGACATTCTCACTGTTAATGGGTGTGATGTTCTCACTGTTTATGCGTTTGACGTTCTCACTGTTTATGGGTGTGATGTTCTCACTGTTTCTGGGTTTGATGTTCACACTCTATGAGTGTGACTTCTCACTGATTATGGGTGTGAAGTTCACACTTTTTATGAGAGCAACTTCCCACTGTTTATGGGTGTGTGATTCTCACTGTTTATGGGTGTGATGTTCACACGCTTTATGGGTGTGACATTCTCACTGTTTATGGGTGTGACGTTCACACTGTTTATGGGTGTGATGTTCTCACTGTTTCTGGGTTTGACATTCTCTCTGTTTATGGGTGAGGCGATCACACTGTTTATGGTTGTGACGTTAACACTGTTTATGGGTGTGATGTTCTCACTGTTTATGGGTGTGATGTTCTCACTGTTTATGGGTGTGACGTTCACACTGTTTATGGGTGTGACGTGCTCACTGTTTATGGGTGTGACGTTCTCACTGTTTATGTGTGTGACGTTCACACTGTTTATGGTTGTGATGTTCTCACTGTTTATGGGTGTGATATTCTCACTCTTTATGAGTGTGACTTCTCACTGCTTATGGATATGATGTTCACACTTTTGATGGTCATCACTTCTCACTGTTTATTGATGTGATGTTCACACTCTTTATGAGTGTGACTTCTCACTGTTATTGTGTGTGACGTTTTCACTATTTATGAGCGTGACTTCTCACTGTTTATGGGTGTGATGTTCACACTGTTTATGGGTGTGACCTTCTCACTGTTTATGGGTGTGATGTTCTCACTGTTTATGGGTGTGATTTTCACACTGTTTATGGGTGTGACATTCTCACTATTTATGGGCGTGACTTCTCACTGTTTATGGGTGTGATTTTCACACTGTTTATGGGTGTGACTTCTCACTGTTTATGGCTGTGATGTTGACACTCTTTATGGCTGTGATGTTCTCACTGTTTATGGTGTGATGTTCACACTCTTTATATGTGTGACGTTCACACTGTTTATGGGTGTGACGTTCTCACTATTTATGGGCGTGACTTCTCACTTTTTATGGGTGTGATGTTCACACTGTTTATGCTGTGACTTCTCACTGTTTTTGTGTGTGACGTTCTCACTGTAAATGAGTGTGACGTTCTCACTGTTTATGGGTGTGACGTTCTCACTGTTTTTGTGTGTGACGTTCTCACTGTTTATGGGTGTGACTTTCATAACTGTTTATGGGTGAGATTTTAACACTGTTTATGGGTGTGACGTTCACACTCTTTATGAGTGTGTCTTCTCTCTGTTTATGGGTGTGATGTTCTCACTGTTTCTGGGTGTGAGATTCTCTCTGTTTTTGGGTGTGCTGTTCACACTGTTTTTGGGTGTGACGTTCACACTGTTTATGGGTGTGACATTCACACTGTTTATGGGTGTGACGTTCTCACTGTTATTGTGTGTGACGTTCTCACTGTATATGAGTGTGACGTTCTCACTGTTTATGAATGTGACGTTCACACTGTTTATGGGTGTGACCTTCTCACTGTTTATATGTGTGACGTTCACACTGTTTATGGGTGTGACGTTCTCACTATTTATGGGCGTGACTTCTCACTTTTTATGGGTGTGATGTTCACACTGTTTATGCTGTGACTTGTCACTGTTTATGGCTGTGATGTTAACACTCTTTATGGCTGTGATGTTCTTACTGTTTATGGTGTGACGTACTCACTGTTTACGGCTGTGACGTTCTCACTGTTTATGGTGTGATGATCACTCTCTTTATAAGTGTGACGTTCACACTGTTTATGGGTGTGACATTCTCCGGATTATGGCTGTGAGGTTCTCACAGTTTATGGTGTGACGTTCTCACTGTTTATGGGTGTGACGTTCTCACTGTTTATGGGTGTGACGTTCTCACTGTTTTTGCATGTGATATTCTCACTGTTCATGGGTGTGACATTCTCACTGTTCATGAGTGTGACATTCTCACTGTTTCTGGGTGTGATGGTCTCACTGTTTATGGGTGTGACGTTCACACTGTTTATGGGTGTGACTTTCTCACTGTTTTTGCATGTGATATTCTCACTGTTCATGGGTGTGACGTTCTCACTGTTTATGAGTGTGACGTTCACACAGTTTATGGGTGTGATGTTCTCACTGTTTCTGGGTTTGATGTTCACACTCTATGAGTGTGACTTCTCACTGATTATGGGTGTGAAGTTCACACTTTTTATGAGAACAACTTCACACTGTTTATGTGTGTGACGATCACACTGTTTATGGGTGTGAGATTCTCACTGTTTATGGGTGTGACATTCTCACTGTTTATGGGTGTGATGTTCACACTGTTTATGGGTGTGATGTTCACACTCTTTATGGGTGTGACGTTCTCACTGTTTATGGGTGTGACGTTCACACTGTTTATGGGTGTGACGTTCTCACTGTTTATAGGTGAGATGTTCACACTGTTTATTGGTGTGACGTTCTCACTGATTATGGGTGTGACGTTCTCACTTTAAATGGGTGTGATGTTCTCACTCTTTATGAGTGTGACTTCTCACTGTTTATGTGTGTGACGTTCTCACTATTTATGGGCGTGACTTCTCACTGTTTATGTGTGTGATGTTCACACTGTTTATGGGTGTGACTTCTCACTGATAGTCGCTGTATGTTTACACACTTTATGGCTGTGACATTGTCACTGTTTATGGTGTGATGTTCACACTGTTTATGTGTGTGACGTTCTCACTGTTTATGGGTGTGACGTTCTCACTGTTTATGGGTGTGTCTTCTCACTGTTTATGTGTGTGAAGTTCACGCTGTTTATGGGTGTGACGTTCTCACGGATTATGGGTGTGGCATTCTCACTGTTTACGGGTGTGACGTTCTCACTGTTTATGGGTGTGACGTTCTCACTGTTTATGGATGTGACATTCTCACTGTTAATGGGTGTGATGTTCTCACTGTTTATGCGTTTGACGTTCTCACTGTTTATGGGTGTGTCTTCTCACTGTTTATGTGTGTGAAGTTCACGCTGTTTATGGGTGTGACGTTCTCACTGATTATGGGTGTGACGTTCTCACTGTTTATGGATGTGATGTTCTCACTCTTTATGAGTGTGACTTCTCACTGTTTATGTGTGTGACGTTCTCACTATTTATGGGCGTGACTTCTCACTGTTTATGTGTGTGATGTTCACACTGTTTATGGGTGTGACTTCTCACTGATAGTCGCTGTATGTTTACACACTTTATGGCTGTGACATTGTCACTGTTTATGGTGTGATGTTCACACTGTTTATGTGTGTGACGTTCTCACTGTTTATGGGTGTGACGTTCTCACTGTTTATGGGTGTGTCTTCTCACTGTTTATGTGTGTGAAGTTCACGCTGTTTATGGGTGTGACGTTCTCACGGATTATGGGTGTGGCATTCTCACTGTTTACGGGTGTGATGTTCTCACTGTTTATGCGTTTGACGTTCTCACTGTTTATGGGTGTGATGTTCACACTTTATGAGTGTGACTAATCACTGTTTATGGGTGTGACGTTCACACTGTTTATGGTTGTGACGTTCACACTGTTTATGGGTGTGATGTTCTCACTATTTATGGGTGTGATGTTCTCACTGTTTATGGGTGTGACATACACCCGTTTATGGCAGTGACGTTCTCACTGTTTATGGTTGTGGCGTTCACACTCTTTATGAGTGTGACTTCTCACTGTTATTGTGTGTGATGTTTTCACTATTTATGAGCGTGACTTCTCACTGTTTATGGGTGTGATGTTCACACTGTTTATGGGTGTGACCTTCTCACTGTTTATGGGTGTGACCTTCTCACTGTTTATGGGTGTGATTTTCACACTGTTTATGGGTGTGACTTCTCACTGTTTATGGCTGTGATGTTGACACTCTTTATGGCTGTGATGTTCTCACTGTTTATGGTGTGATGTTCACACTCTTTATATGTGTGACGTTCACACTGTTTATGGGTGTGATGTTCTCACTATTTATGGGCGTGACTTCTCACTTTTTATGGGTGTGATGTTCACACTGTTTATGCTGTGACTTCTCACTGTTTATGGCTGTGATGTTAACACTCTTTATGGCTGTGATGTTCTTACTGTTATGGTGTGACGTTCTCACTGTTTATGGCTGTGACGTTCTCACTGTTTATGGTGTGATGATCACTCTCTTTATAAGTGTGACGTTCACACTGTTTATGGGTGTGACATTCTCCGGATTATGGCTGTGAGGTTCTCACTGTTTATGGTGTGACGTTCTCACTGTTTATGGCTGTGACGTTCTCACTGTTTATGGGTGTGACGTTCTCACTGTTTATGGCTGTGACGTTCTCACTGTTTATGAGTGTGACGTTCACACAGTTTATGGGTGTGATGTTCTCACTGTTTATGGGTGTGATGTTCTCACTGTTTCTGGGTTTGATGTTCACACTCTATGAGTGTGACTTCTCACTGATTATGGGTGTGAAGTTCACACTTTTTATGAGAGCAACTTCCCACTGTTTATGGGTGTGACGTTCACACTGTTTTTGAGTGTGAGATTCTCACTGTTTATGGGTGTGACGTTCTCAATGTTTATGGGTGCGACATTCTCACTGTTAATGGGTGTGACGTTCTCACTGTTTATGGGTGTGACGTTCTCACTGTTTATGGGTGTGACGTTCTCACTGTTTATGGGTGTGACGTTCTCACTGTTTATGCTTGTGACATTCTCACTGTTTATAAGTGTGATGTTCTCTCTATTTATGGGTGTGACGTTCTCACTGTTTGTGGGTGTGATGTTCACACTCTTTATGGGTGTGACGTTCTCACTGTTTATGGGTGTGACGTTCACACTGTTTATGGGTGTGACGTTCTCACTGTTTATGGGTGTGATGTTCACACTCTTTATGGGTGTGACGTTCTCACTGTTTATGGGTGTGACGTTCACACTGTTTATGGGTGTGACGTTCTCACTGTTTAGGTGTGATGTTCACACTCTTTATGGGTGTGACGTTCTCACTGTTTATGGGTGTGACGTTCTCACTGTTTATGGGTGTGACTTTCACACTGTTTATGGGTGTGACGTTCGCACTCTTTATGAGTGTGTCTTCTCACTGTTTATGTGTGTGAGGTTCACGCTGTTTATGGGTGTGACGTTCTCAGTGATTATGGGTGTGGCATTCTCACTGTTTACGGGTGTGACGTTCTCACTGTTTATGGGTGTGACATTCTCACTTTTTATGGGTGTGACATTCTCACTGTTAATGGGTGTGATGTTTTCACTGTTTATGCATTTGACGTTCTCACTGTTTATGGGTGTGATGTTCCCACGTTATGAGTGTGACTTCTCACTGTTTATGGGTGTGATGTTCACACTGTTTATGGGTATGACTTCCACTGTTTATGGGTGTGATGTTCTCACTGTTTATGGGTGTGACGTTCACACTGTTTATGGGTGTGACGTGCTCACTGTTTATGGGTGTGACGTTCTCACTGTTTATGGGTGTGACGTGCTCACTGTTTATGGGTGTGACGTTCTCACTGTTTATGGATATTATGTTCAAACTTTTGATGGTCATCACTTCTCATTGTTTATGGGTGTGATGTTCACACTCTTTATGGGTGTGACATTCTCACTGTTTATGGGTGTGACATTCTCACTGTTTATGGGTGTGACGTTCACACTGTTTATGGATGTGATGTTCTCACTGTTTATAGGAGTGACGTTCTCACTGTTTATGGGTGTGACGTTCTCACTGTTTATGTGTGTGACGTTCTCACTGTTTATGGGTGTGTCGTTCTCACTGTTTATGCGTGTGACATTCTCATTGTTTATGGGTGTGATGTTCCCACACTTTATGAGTGTGACTTCTCACTGTTTATGGGTGTGACGTTGTCACTCTTTAAGAGTGTGACTTCTCACTCTTATTGTGTGTGACGTTTTCACTATTTGTGGGCGTGACTTCTCACTGTTTATGGGTGTGATTTTCACACTGTTTATGGGTGTGACTTCTCACTGTTTATGGCTGTGATGTTGACACTCTTTATAGCTGTGATGTTCTCACTGTTTATGGTGTGATGTTCACACTCTTTATATGTGTGACGTTCACACTGTTTATGGTTGTGACGTTCTCACTGTTTATGGCTGTGATGTTGACACTCTTTATAGCTGTGATGTTCTCACTGTTTATGGTGTGATGTTCACACTCTTTATATGTGTGATGTTCACACTGTTTATGGGTGTGACGTTCTCACTATTTATGGGCGTGACTTCTCACTTTTTATGGGTGTGATGTTCACACTTTTTATGCTGTGACTTGTCACTGTTTATGGCTGTGATGTTAACACTCTTTATGGCTGTGATGTTCTTAGTGTTTATGGCTGTGACGTTCTCACTGTTTATGGTGTGATGATCACTCTCTTTATAAGTGTGACGTTCACACTGTTTATGGGTGTGACATTCTCCGGATTATGGCTGTGAGGTTCTCACAGTTCATGGGTGTGACGTTCTCACTGTTTATGAGTGTGACGTTCACACAGTTTATGGGTGTGATGTTCTCACTGTTTCTGGGTTTGATGTTCACACTCTATGAGTGTGACTTCTCACTGATTATGGGTATGAAGTTCACACTTTTTATGAGAGCAACTTCCCACTGTTTATGGGTGTGATGTTCTCACTCTTTATGGGCGTGATTTCTCACTGTTTATGGGTGTGACGTTCTCACTATTTATGGGCGTGACTTCTCACTGTTTATGTGTGTGATGTTCACACTGTTTATGGGTGTGACTTCTCACTGATAGTGGCTGTATGTTTACACACTTTATGGCTGTGACATTCTCACTGTTTGTGGTGTGATGTTCACACTCTTTATATGTGTGACGTTCTCACTATTTATGGGCGTGACTTCTCACTGTTTATGTGTGTGATGTTCACACTGTTTATGGGTGTGACTTCTCACTGATAGTGGCTGTATGTTTACACACTTTATGGCTGTGACATTCTCACTGTTTATGGGTGTGACGTTCACACTGTTTATGGGTGTGACGTTCACACTGTTTATGGGTGTGACGTTCACACTGTTTAGTGGTGTGACGTTCGCACTCTTTATGAGTGTGTCTTCTCACTGTTTATGTGTGTGAAGTTCACGCTGTTTATGGGTGTGACATTCTCACTGTTTATGGGTGTGACGTTCTCACTGTTTATGGTTGTGATGTTCTCACTGTTTATGGGTGTGATTTTCTCACTCTTTATGAGTGTGACTTCTCACTGTTTATGGATATGATGTTCACACTTTTGATGGTCATCACTTCTCACTGTTTATGGGTGTGATGTTCACACTCTTTATGGGTGTGACATTCTCACTGTTTATGGGTGCGATGTTCACACTGTTTATGGGTGTGACTTCTCACTGTTTATGGCTGTGATGTTCACACTCTTTATATATATGATGCTCACACTATTTACGGCTGTGACATTCTTCGGTTTATGGCTGTGAAGTTCTCACTGTTTATGAGTGTGACGTTCTCACTGTTTATGAATGTGACGTTCACATTGTTTATGGGTGTGCTTTCTCACTGTTTACGGGTGTGACGTTCACACTGTTTATGGGTGTGACTTTCACACTATTTATGGGTGTGATGTTCACACTGTTTATGGGTGTGACGTTCTCACTGTTAATGGGTGTGATGTTCTCACTGTTTATGGGTGTGACGTTCTCACTGTTTATGGGTGTGACATTCTCACTGTTTATGGGTGTGATATTCTCACTGTTAATGTGTGTGATGTTCTCACTGTTTATGGGTGTGACGTTCTCACTGTTTATGGGTGTGACATTCACACTGTTTATGGGTGTGACATTCACACTGTTTATGGGTGTGACGTTCTCACTATTTATGGGTGTGACATTTTCACTGTTTATGGATGTGACATTCTCACTGTTTATGGGTGTGACATTCTCACTGTTAATGGGTGTGATGTTCCAACTGTTTATGGGTGTGACGTTCTCACTGTTTATGCTTGTGACATTCTCATTGTTTATGGGTGTGATGTTCCCACACTTTATGAGTGTGACTTTTCACTGTTCATGGGTGTGACGTTCTCACTCTTTATGAGTGTGACTTCTCACTGTTTATGTGTGTGATGTTCTCACTATTTATGGGCGTGACTTCTCACTGTTTATGGGTGTGATGTTCACACTCTTTATGGGTGTGACATTCTCACTGTTTATGGGTGTGACGTTCACACTGTTTATGGATGTGACGTTCTCACTGTTTATGGGTGTGACGTTCTCACTTTAAATGGGTGTGATGTTCTCACTGTTTATGCGTGTGACGTTCTCACTGTTTATGGGTGTGACGTTCTCACTGTTTATGCGTGTGACATTCTCACTGTTTATGGGTGTGACGTTCTCACTCTTTATGGGCGTGATTTCTCACTGTTTATGGGTGTGACGTTCACACTGTTTGTGGTGTGATGTTCACACTCTTTATATGTGAGACGTTCACACTGTTAATGGGTGTGACGTTCTCACTATTTATGGGCGTTACTTCTCACTTTTTATGGGTGTGATGTTCACACTGTTTATGGGTGTGACGTTCTCACTGTTTATGTGTGTGACGTTCTCACTGTATATGAGTGTGACGTTCTCACTTTTTATGAATGTGACGTTCACACTGTTTATGGGTGTGAATTTCTCACTGTTTATGGGTGTGACGTTCACACTGTTTATGGGTGTGACTTTCACACTGTTTATGGGCGTGACGTTCACACTCTTTATGAGTGTGTCTTCTCACTGTTTCTGTGTGTGACGTTCATGCTGTTAATGGGTGTGACGTTCTCACTGATTATGGGTGTGACATTCTCACTGTTTATGTTTGTGATGTGCTCACTGTTTATGGGTGTGACGTTCTCACTTTTTATGGGTGTGACATTCTCACTGTTAATGGGTGTGATGTTCTCACTGTTTATGCGTTTGACGCTCTGTTTATGCTTGTGACATTCTTTCTGTTTATGGGTGTGATGTTCACACTCTTTATGACTGTGACTTCTCACTGCTTATGGGTGTGACGTTCACACTGTTTATGGGTGTCATGTTCTTACTGTTTCTGGGTTTGACATTCTCACTGTTTATGGGTGTGGCGTTCACACTGTTTATGAGTTTGACTTCTCACTGTTTATGGGTGTGATGCTGACACTCTTTATGACTGTGACGTTCTCACTGTTTATGGGTGTGATGTTCACACTCTTTATATGTGTGACGTTCACATTGTTTATGGGTGTGACATTCTCTGGTTTATGGCAGTGACGTTCTCACTGTTTATGGTGTGACGTTCTCACTGTTTATGGGTGTGACGTTCACACTGTTTATGGGTGTGATGTTCTCACTGTTTCTGGGTTTGACATTCTCACTGTTTATGGCTGTGGCGTTCACACTGTTTATGGTTGTGACGTTCAAACTGTTTATGGGTGTGACGTTCTCACTTTTTTTGTGTGTGACGTTTTCACTCTTTATGGGTGTGACGTTCTCACTGTTTATGCGTGTGACATTCTCACTGTTTATGGGTGTGACATTCTCACTGTTTATGGGTGTGACGTTCTCACTGTTTATGAGTGTGACTTTTCACTGTTTATGTGTGTGACGTTCTCACTATTTATGGGCGTAATTTCTCACTGTTTATGGGTGTGATGTTCACACTGTTTATGGGTGTGATTTTCACACTGTTTATGGGTGTGACTTCTCACTGTTTATGGCTGTGATGTTGACACTCTTTATGGCTGTGATGTTCTCACTGTTTATGGTGTGATGTTCACACTCTTTATATGTGTGACGTTCACACTGTTTATGGGTGTGACGTTCTCACTTCTTATGGGCGTGACTTCTCACTGTTTATGGCTGTGATGTTAACACTCTTTATGGCTGTGATGTTCTTACTGTTTGTGGTGTGACGTTCTCACTGTTTATGGTTGTGACGTTCATACTGTTTATGGGTGTGACGTGCTCACTGTTTATGGGTGTGACGTTCTCACTGTTTATGGGTGTGACATTCTCACTGTTTATGGATGTGACATTCTCACTGTTTATGGTTGTGATGTTCATACTGTTTATGGGTGTGACGTGCTCACTGTTTATGGGTGTGACGTTCTCACTGTTTATGGGTGTGACATTCTCACTGTTTATGGATGTGACATTCTCACTGTTTATGGTTGTGATGTTCTCACTGTTTATGGGTGTGATATTCTCACTCTTTATGAGTGTGACTTCTCACTGTTTATGGATGTGATGTTCACACTCTTTATGAGTGTGACTTCTCACTGTTATTGTGTGTGACGTTTTCACTATTTATGAGCGTGACTTCTCACTGTTTATGGGTGTGATGTTCACACTGTTTATGGGTGTGACTTCTCACTGTTTATGGCTGTGATGTTGACACTCTTTATGGCTGTGATATTCTCACTGTTTATGGTGTGATGTTCACACTCTTTATATGTGTGACGTTCACACTGTTTATGGGTGTGACGTTCTCACTATTTATGGGCGTGACTTCTCACTTTTTATGGGTGTGATGTTCACACTGTTTATGCTGTGACTTCTCACTGTTTATGGCTGTGGTGTTAACACTCTTTATGGCTGTGATGTTCTTACTGTTTATGGTGTGACGTTCTCACTGTTTATGGCTGTGACGTTCTCACTGTTTATGGTGTGATGATCACTCTCTTTATAAGTGTGACGTTCACACTGTTTATGGGTGTGACATTCTCCGGATTATGGCTGTGAGGTTCTCACTGTTTATGGTGTGACGTTCTCACTGTTTATGGCTGTGACGTTCTCACTGTTTATGGTGTGATGATCACTCTCTTTATAAGTGTGACGTTCACACTGTTTATGGGTGTGACATTCTCCAGATTATGGCTGTGAGGTTCTCACTGTTTATGGTGTGACGTTCTCAATGTTCATGGGTGTGACATTCTCACTGTTTTTGCATGTGATATTCTCACTGTTCATGGGTGTGACGTTCTCACTGTTTCTGGGTTTGATGTTCACACTCTATGAGTGTGACTTCTCACTGATTATGGGTGTGAAGTTCACACTTTTTATGAGAGCAACTTCCCACTGTTTATGGGTGTGACGTTCACACTGTTAATGGGTGTGAGATTCTCACTGTTTATGGGTGTGATGTTCACACGGTTTATGGGTATGACTTCTCACTGTTTATGGGTGTGATGTTCACAATCTTTATGGGTGTGACGTTCTCACTGTTTATGGGTGTGACGTTCACACTGTTTATGGGTGTGACGTTCTCACTGTTTAGGTGTGATGTTCACACTCTTTATGGGTGTGACGTTCTCACTGTTTATGGGTGTGACTTTCACACTGTTTATGGGTGTGACTTTCGCACTCTTTATGAGTGTGTCTTCTCACTGTTTATGTGTGTGAAGTTCACGCTGTTTATGGGTGTGACGTTCTCACTGTTTATGGGTGTGACTTTCACACTGTTTATGGGTGTGACGTTCGCACTCTTTATGAGTGTGTCTTCTCACTGTTTATGTGTGTGAAGTTCTCACTGTTTACGGGTGTGACATTCTCACTGTTTATGGGTGTGACGTTCTCACTTTTTATGGGTGTGACATTCTCACTGTTTATGGGTGTGATGTTCCCACACTTTATGAGTGTGACTTCTCACTGTTTATGGGTGTGACGGTTTCACTGTTAATGGGTGTGATGTTTTCACTGTTTATGCGTTTGACGTTCTCACTTTTTATGCGTGTGACATTCTCATTGTTTATGGGTGTGATGTTCCCACACTTTATGAGTGTGACTTCTCACTGTTTATGGGTGTGACGTTCTCACACTTTATGAGTGTGACTTCTCACTGTTATTGTGTGTGATGTTCTCACTATTTATGGGCGTGACTTCACACTGTTTATGGGTGTGATGTTCACACTGTTTATGGGTGTGACCTTCTCACTGTTTATGGGTGTGATGTTCTCACTGTCTATGGGTGTGATTTTCACACTGTTTATGGGTGTGACTTCTCACTGTTTATGGCTGTGATGTTGACACTCTTTATGGCTGTGATGTTCTCACTGTTTATGGTGTGATGTTCACACTCTTTATATGTGTGACGTTCACACTGTTTATTTGTGTGACGTTCTCACTATTTATGGGCGTGACCTCTCACTTTTTATGGGTGTGATGTTCACACTGTTTATGCTGTGACTTCTCGCTGTTTATGGCTGTGATGTTAACACTCTTTATGGCTGTGATGTTCTTACTGTTTATGGTGTGACGTTCTCACTGTTTATGGCTGTGACGTTCTCACTGTTCATGGTGTGATGATCACTCTCTTTATATGTGTGACGTTCACACTGTTTATGGGTGTGACATTCTCCGGATTATGGCTGTGAGGTTCTCACTGTTTATGGTGTGACGTTCTCACTGTTTATGCGTGTGACGTTCTCACTCTTTATGAGTGTGACTTCTCACTGTTTATGTGTGTGATGTTCACACTGTTTATGGGTGTGACTTCTCACTGATAGTCGCTGTATGTTTACACACTTTATGACTGTGACATTGTCACTGTTTATGGTGTGATGTTCACACTCTTTATATGTGTGACTTTCACACTGTTTATGGGTGTGACATTCTCACTGTTTATGGGTGTGACGTTCACACTGTATATGAGTGTGACGTTCTCACTGTTTATGGGTGTGACGTTCTCACTGTTTATGGGTGTGATGTTCTCACTGTTTATGGGTGTGACGTTCACACTGTTTATGGGTGTGACGTTTTCACTGTTTATGGGTGTGACGTTCTCACTGATTATGGGTGTGACGTTCTCACTTTTTATGGGTGTGACATTCTCACTGTTAATGGGTGTGATGTTCTCACTGTTTATGCGTTTGACGTTCTCACTGTTTATGGGTGTGATATTCTCACTGTTTATGGGTGTGACGTTCTCACTGTTTATGGGTGTTGCGTTCACACTGTTTATGAGTTTGACTTCTCACTGATTATGGGTGTGATGCTGACACTATGGCTGTGACGTTCACACTGTTTATGGGTGTGACATTCTCCGGTTTATGGCTGTGACGTTCACACTGTTTATGAGTTTGACTTCTCACTGATTATGGGTGTGATGTTCACACTGTTTATGGTGTGACTTTCTCACTGTTTATGGGTGTGACGTTCTCACTGTTTATGGGTTTGACGTTCTCACTGTTTATGGGTGTGACGTTCTCACTGTTTATGGGTGTGATATTCTCACTGTTTATGGGTTGACATTCTCATTGTTTATGGGTGTGACGTTCACACTGTTTATGGGTGTGACGTCTCACTGTTTATGTGTGTGACGTTCTCACTGTATATGAGTGTGACGTTCTCACTTTTTATGAATGTGACGTTCACACTGTTTATGGGTGTGAATTTCTCACTGTTTATGGGTGTGACGTTCACACTGTTTATGGGTGTGACTTTCACACTGTTTATGGGTGTGACGTTCACACTCTTTATGAGTGTGTCTTCTCACTGTTTCTGTGTGTGACGTTCATGCTGTTAATGGGTGTGACGTTCTCACTGATTATGGGTGTGACATTCTCACTGTTTATGTTTGTGATGTTCTCACTGTTTATGGGTGTGACGTTCTCACTTTTTATGGGTGTGACATTCTCACTGTTAATGGGTGTGACTTTCTCACTGTTTATTGGTGTGACGTTCACACTGTTTATGGGTGTGACTTTCACACTGTTTATCGGTGTGACGTTCACACTCTTTATGAGTGTGTCTTCTCAATGTTTATGTGTGTGACGTTCACGCTGTTTATGGTGTGACGTTCTCACTGTTTATGGGTGTGACATTCACACTGTTTATGGGTGTGATGTTCTCACTGTTTCTGGGTTTGACATTCTCACTGTTTATGGGTGTGGCGTTCACACTGTTTATGGTTGTGACGTTCACACTGTTTATGGGTGTGACATTCTCACTTTTTATGTGTGTGACGTTTTCACTCTTTATGGGTGTGACGTTTTCACTGTTTATGGGTGTGACGTTCTCACTATTTATGGGCGTGATTTCTCACTGTTTATGGGTGTGATGTTCACACTGTTTATGGGTGTGACTTCTCACTGATAGTGGCTGTATGTTGACATTCTTTATGGCTGTGACATTCTCACTGTTTATGGTGTGATGTTCACACTCTTTATATGTGTGACTTTCACACTGTTTATGGATGTGACATTCCTCGGTTTATGGCTGTGACGTTCTCACTGTTTATGGGCGTGACTTCTCACTGTTTATGGGTGTGACGTTCTCACTGTTTATGGGCGTGACTTCTCACTGTATATGAGTGTGACGTTCTCACTGTTTATGAGTGTGACGTTCACACTGTTTATGGGTGTGACTTTCACACTGTTTATGGGTGTGACGTCCACACTCTTTATGAGTGTGTCTTCTGAATGTTTATGTGTGTGACGTTCACGCTGTTTATGGGTGTGACGTTCTCACTTTTTATGGGTGTGACATTCTCACTGTTTATGTGTGTGATGTTCACACTGTTTATGGGTGTGACGTTCTCACTTTTTATGGGTGTGACGTTCTCACTGTTTATGTGTGTGATGTTCACACTGTTTATGAGTGTGACGTTCTCACTTTTTATGGGTGTGATGTTCCCACACTTTATGTGTGTGTCGTTCTCACTGTTTATGGGTGTGATATTCTCACTGTTTATGGGTGTGACATTCTCACTGTTTATGGTTCTGATGTTCTCACTGTTTATGGGTGTGATTTTCACTCTGTTTATGAGTGTGACTTCTCACTGCTTATTGGTGTGACGTTCACACTGTTTATGGGTGTGACATTCTCCGGTTTATGGCTGTGACGTTCTCACTGTTTATGGGTGTGACGTTCTCACTGTTTATGCATGTGATATTCTCACTGTTTATGGGTTGACATTCACACTGTTTATGGGTGTGACGTTCACACTGTTTATGGGTGTGACGTCTCACTGTTTATGTGTGTGACGTTCTCACTGTATATGAGTGTGACGTTCTCACTTTTTATGAATGTGACGTTCACACTGTTTATGGGTGTGAATTTCTCACTGTTTATGGGTGTGACGTTCACACTGTTTATGGGTGTGACTTTCACACTGTTTATGGGTGTGACGTTCGCACTCTTTATGAGTGTGTCTTCTCACTGTTTCTGTGTGTGACGTTCATGCTGTTAATGGGTGTGACGTTCTCACTGATTATGGGTGTGACGTTCTCACTTTTTATGGGTGTGACATTCTCACTGTTAATGGGTGTGATGTTCTCACTGTTTATGCGTTTGACGCTCTGTTTATGCTTGTGACATTCTCTCTGTTTATGGGTGTGACGTTCACACTGTTTATGGGTGTCATGTTCTTACGGTTTCTGGGTTTGACTTCTCACTGTTTATGGGTGTGATGCTGACACTCTTTATGGCTGTGACGTTCACACTGTTTATGGCAGTGACGTTCTCACTGTTTATGGGTGTGACGTTCTCACTGTTTATGGGTGTGACATTCTCACTGTTTATGGGTGTGACGTTCTCACTGTTTATGGGTGTGATGTTCACACTTTTTATATGTGTGACGTTCACATTGTTTATGGGTGTGACATTCTCCGGTTTATGGCAGTGACGTTCTCACTGTTTATGGTGTGACGTTCTCACTGTTTATGGGTGTGACGTTCACACTGTTTATGGGTGTGACGTTCTCACTGTTTATGGGTTTGACATTCTCACTGTTTATGGCTGTGGCGTTCACACTGTTTATGGTTGTGACGTTCACACTGTTTATGGGTGTGACGTTCTCACTTTTTATGTGTGTGACGTTTTCACTGTTTATGGGTGTCACGTTCTCCTGTTAACGGGTGTGATGTTCTCACTGTTTATGGGTGTGACGTTCTCACTGTTTATGCGTGTGACATTCTCACTGTTTATGGGTGTGACGTTCTCACTCTTTATGAGTGTGACTTCTCACTCTTATTGTGTGTGACGTTTTCACTATTTGTGGGCGTGACTTCTCACTGTTTATGGGTGTGACGTTCTCCCTGTTAATGGGTGTGATGTTCTCACTGTTTATTGGTGTGATGTTCTCACTGTTTATGGGTGTGACGTTCTCACTGTTTATGCGTGTGACATTCTCACTGTTTATGGGTGTGACGTTCTCACTATTTATGGGCGTGATTTCTCACTGTTTATGGGTGTGATGTTCACACTGTTTATGGGTGTGACTTCTCACTGTTTATGGCTGTGATGTTGACACTCTTTATGGCTGTGATGTTCACACTGTTTGTGGTGTGATGTTCACACTCTTTATATGTGAGACGTTCACACTGTTATTGGGTGTGACGTTCTCACTATTTATGGGCGTTACTTCTCACTTTTTATGGGTGTGATGTTCACACTGTTTATGGGTGTGACTTCTCACTGTTAGTGGCTGTATGTTGACATTCTTTATGGCTGTGACATTCTCACTGTTTATGGTGTGATGTTCACACTCTTTATGTGTGTGACTTTCACACTGTTTATGGATGCGACATTCCTCGGTTTATGGCTGTGACGTTCTCACTGTTTATGGGTGTGACGTTCATACTGTATATGAGTGTGGCGTTCTCACTGTTTATGAGTGTGACGTTCACACTGTTTATGGGTGTGACTTTCTCACTGTTTATTGGTGTGACGTTCACACTGTTTATGGGTGTGACTTTCACACTGTTTATGGGTGTGACGTTCACACTCTTTATGAGTGTGTCTTCTCAATGTTTATGTGTGTGACGTTCACGCTGTTTATGGGTGTGACGTTCTCACTGATTATGGGTGTGATATTCTCACTGTTTATGTGTGTGATGTTCTCACTGTTTATGGGTGTGACGTTCTCACTTTTTATGGGTGTGACATTCTCACCTTTAATGGGTGTGATGTTCTCACTGTTTATGCGTTTGACATTCTCACTGTTTATGGGTGTGACGTTCTCACTGTTTATGCTTGTGACATTCTCATTCTTTATGGGTGTGATGTTCCCACACTTTATGAGTGTGACTTCTCACTGTTTATGTGTGTGATGTTCTCACTATTTATGGGCGTGACTTCTCACTGTTTATGGGTGTGATGTTCACACTGTTTATGGGTGTGACGTTCTCACTGATTATGGGTGTGATGTTCTCACTGTTTATGAGTGTGACGTTCACACTGTTTATGGGTGTGACATTCACACTGTTTATGGGTATGATGTTCTCACTGTTTCTGGGTTTGACATTCTCACTGTTTATGGGTGTTGCGTTCACACTGTTTATGAGTTTGACTTCTCACTGATTATAGGTGTGATGCTGACACTATGGCTGTGACGTTCTCACAGTTTATGGGTGTGATGTTCACACTCTTTAAATGTGTGACGTTCTCACTGTTTATGGTGTGACGTTCTCACTGTTTATGGGTGTGACGTTCTCACTGTTTATGCATGTGATATTCTCACTGTTTATGGGTGTGACATTCTCACTGTTTATGGGTGTGACGTTCACACTGTTTATGGGTGTGACGTTCTCACTGTTTATGTGTGTGACGTTCTCACTGTATATGAGTGTGACGTTCTCACTGTTTATGTATGTGATGTTCTCACTGTTTATGGGTGTGTCATTCTCACCGTTAATGGGTGTGATGTTCTCACTGTTTATGCGTATGACGTTCTCTCTGTTTATGCTTGTGACATTCTCACTGTTTATGGGTGTGACGTTCACACTGTTTATGAGTTTGACTTCTCACTGTTTATGGGTGTGATGCTGTCACTCTTTATGGCTGTGACGTTCACACTGTTTATGGGTGTGACGTTCTCACTGTTTATGTGTGTGACGTTCACACTGTTTATGGGTGTGACGTTCTCACTGTTTATGTGTGTGACGTTCTCACTGTATATGAGTGTGACGTTCTCACTGTTTATGAATGTGATGTTCACACTGTTTATGGGTGTGAATTTCTCACTGTTTATGGGTGTGATGTTCACACTGTTTATGGGTGTGACTTTCACACTGTTTATGGGTGTGACGTTCTCACTTTTTATGTGTGTGACGTTTTCACTCTTTATGGGTGTGACGTTCTCACTGTTTATGGGTGTGACGTTCTCACTCTTTATGAGTGTGACTTCTCACTGTTTATGGGCGTGATTTCTCACTGTTTATGGGTGTGATGTTCACACTGTTTATGGGTGTGACTTCTCACTGTTTATGGCTGTGATGTTGACACTCTTTATGGCTGTGATGTTCACACTGTTTGTGGTGTGATGTTCACACTCTTTATATGTGAGACGTTCACACAGTTAATGGGTGTGACGTTCTCATTATTTATGGGCGTTACTTCTCACTTTTTATGGGTGTGATGTTCACACTGTTTATGGGTGTGACTTCTCACTGCTAGTGGCTGTATGTTGACATTCTTTATGGCTGTGACATTCTCACTGTTTATGGTGTGATGTTCACACTCTTTATATGTGTGACGTTCTCACTGTTTATGGGTGTGACGTTCTCACTGTTTATTGGTGTGACGTTCACACTGTTTATGGGTGTGATGTTCTCACTGTTTATGCGTATGACGTTCTCTCTGTTTATGCTTGTGACATTCTCACTGTTTATGGGTGTGATGTTCACACTTTTTATGGGTGTGATGTTCTCACTGTTTATGGGTGTGACGTTCACACTTTTTATGGGTGTGATGTTCTCACTGTTTATGGGTGTGGCATTCACACTGTTTATGAGTTTGACTTCTCACTGTTTATGGGTGTGATGCTGTCACTCTTTATGGCTGTGACGTTCACACTGTTTATGGGTGTGACGTTCTCACTGTTTATGGGTGTGACGCTCTCACTGTTTATGGGTGTGACGTTCACGCTCTTTATGGGTGTGATGTTCTCACTGTTTCTGGGTTTGACATTCTCACTGTTTATGGGTGTGATGTTCACGCTGTTTATGGGTGTGACGTTCTCACTGATTATGGGTGTGACGTTCTCACTGTTTATGTATGTGATGTTCTCACTGTTTATGGGTGTGTCATTCTCACCGTTAATGGGTGTGATGTTCTCACTGTTTATGCGTATGACGTTCTCTCTGTTTATGCTTGTGACATTCTCACTGTTTATGGGTGTGGCATTCACACTGTTTATGAGTTTGACTTCTCACTGTTTATGGGTGTGATGCTGTCACTCTTTATGGCTGTGACGTTCACACTGTTTATGGGTGTGACGTTCTCACTGTTTATGTGTGTGACGTTCACACTGTTTATGGGTGTGAGATTCTCTCTGTTTATGGTTGTGACATTCTCACTGTTTATGTTTGTGATGTTCTCACTTTTTATGGGTGTGACGTTCACACTCTTTATGGATGTGATGTTCTCACTGTTTATGGGTGTGACGTTCACACTCTTTATGGATGTGACGTTCTCACTGTTTATGGGTGTGACGTTCACACTGTTTATGGGTGTGATGTTCTCACTGTTTCTGGGTTTGACATTCTCACTGTTTATGGGTGTTGCGTTCACACTGTTTATGGGTGTGACGTTCTCACTGTTTATGCATGTGATATTCTCACTGTTTATGGGTTGACATTCTCACTGTTTATGGGTGTGACGTTCACACTGTTTATGGGTGTGACGTTCTCACTGTTTATGTGTGTGACGTTCTCACTGTATATGAGTGTGACGTTCTCACTTTTTATGAATGTGACGTTCACACTGTTTATGGGTGTGAATTTCTCACTGTTTATGGGTGTGACCTTCACACTGTTTATGGGTGTGACTTTCACACTGTTTATGGGTGTGACGTTCACACTCTTTATGAGTGTGTCTTCTCACTGTTTCTGTGTGTGACGTTCATGCTGTTAATGGGTGTGACGTTCTCACTGATTATGGGTGTGACATTCTCACTGTTTATGTTTGTGATGTTCTCACTTTTTATGGGTGTGACGTTCTCACTTTTTATGCTTGTGACATTCTTTCTGTTTATGGGTGTGATGTTCACACTCTTTATGACTGTGTCTTCTCACTGCTTATGGGTGTGACGTTCACACTGTTTATGGGTGTGACGTTCTTACTGTTTCTGGGTTTGACATTCTCACTGTTTATGGGTTTGACTTCTCACTGTTTATGGGTGTGATGTTCACACTCTTTATGGGTGTGACGTTCTCACTGTTTATGGGTGTGACGTTCACACTGTTATGGGTGTGACATTCTCCGGTTTATGGCAGTGACGTTCTCACTGTTTATGGTGTGACATTCTCACTGTTTATGGGTGTGACGTTCACACTGTTTATGGGTGTAACGTTCTCACTGTTTATGCTTGTGACATTCTCATTCTTTATGGGTGTGATGTTCCCACACTTTATGAGTGTGACTTCTCACTGTTTATGTGTGTGATGTTCTCACTATTTATGGGCGTGACTTCTCACTGTTTATGGGTGTGATGTTCACACTGTTTATGGGTGTGACGTTCTCACTGATTATGGGTGTGATGTTCTCACTGTTTATGAGTGTGACGTTCACACTGTTTATGGGTGTGACATTCACACTGTTTATGGGTGTGATGTTCTCACTGTTTCTGGGTTTGACATTCTCACTGTTTATGGGTGTTGCGTTCACACTGTTTATGAGTTTGACTTCTCACTGATTATAGGTGTGATGCTGACACTATGGCTGTGACGTTCTCACAGTTTATGGGTGTGATGTTCACACTCTTTAAATGTGTGACGTTCTCACTGTTTATGGTGTGACGTTCTCACTGTTTATGCATGTGATATTCTCACTGTTTATGGGTGTGACATTCTCACTGTTTATGGGTGTGACGTTCACACTGTTTATGGGTGTGACGTTCTCACTGTTTATGTGTGTGACGTTCTCACTGTATATGAGTGTGACGTTCTCACTGTTTATGAATGTGACGTTCACACTGTTTATGGGTGTGAATTTCTCACTGTTTATGGGTGTGACGTTCACACTGTTTATGGGTGTGACTTTCACACTGTTTATGGGTGTGACGTTCTCACTTTTTATGTGTGTGACGTTCTCACTCTTTATGAGTGTGACTTCTCACTGTTTATGGGTGTGATGTTCACACTGTTTATGGGTGTGACTTCTCACTGTTTATGGCTGTGATGTTGACACTCTTTATGGCTGTGATGTTCACACTGTTTGTGGTGTGATGTTCACACTCTTTATATGTGAGACGTTCACACAGTTAATGGGTGTGACGTTCTCATTATTTATGGGCGTTACTTCTCACTTTTTATGGGTGTGATGTTCACACTGTTTATGGGTGTGACTTCTCACTGCTAGTGGCTGTATGTTGACATTCTTTATGGCTGTGACATTCTCACTGTTTATGGTGTGATGTTCACACTCTTTATATGTGTGACTTTCACACTGTTTATGGATGTGACATTCCTCGGTTTATGGCTGTGACGTTCTCACTGTTTATGGGCGTGACGTTCTCACTGTTTATGCATGTGACATTCTCACTGTTTATGGGTGTGATGTTCACACTCTTTATGAGTGTGACTTCTCACTGTTTATGGGTGTGACGTTCACACTTTTTATGGGTGTGATGTTCTCACTGTTTATGGGTGTGGCATTCACACTGTTTATGAGTTTGACTTCTCACTGTTTATGGGTGTGACGTTCACACTGTTTATGGGTGTGACGTTCTCACTGTTTATGGGTGTGATGCTGTCACTCTTTATGGCTGTGACGTTCACACTGTTTATGGGTGTGACGTTCTCACTGTTTATGGGTGTGACGCTCTCACTGTTTATGGGTGTGACGTTCACGCTCTTTATGGGTGTGATGTTCTCACTGTTTCTGGGTTTGACATTCTCACTGTTTATGGGTGTGATGTTCACGCTGTTTATGGGTGTGACGTTCTCACTGATTATGGGTGTGACGTTCTCACTGTTTATGTATGTGATGTTCTCACTGTTTATGGGTGTGTCATTCTCACCGTTAATGGGTGTGATGTTCTCACTGTTTATGCGTATGACGTTCTCTCTGTTTATGCTTGTGACATTCTCACTGTTTATGGGTGTGACGTTCACACTGTTTATGAGTTTGACTTCTCACTGTTTATGGGTGTGATGCTGTCACTCTTTATGGCTGTGACGTTCACACTGTTTATGGGTGTGACGTTCTCACTGTTTATGTGTGTGACGTTCACACTGTTTATGGGTGTGAGATTCTCTCTGTTTATGGGTGTGACGTTCTCACTGTTTATGTTTGTGATGTTCTCACTTTTTATGGGTGTGACGTTCACACTCTTTATGGATGTGATGTTCTCACTGTTTATGGGTGTGACGTTCACACTCTTTATGGATGTGACGTTCTCACTGTTTATGGGTGTGACGTTCACACTGTTTATGGGTGTGATGTTCTCACTGTTTCTGGGTTTGACATTCTCACTGTTTATGGGTGTTGCGTTCACACTGTTTATGGGTGTGACGTTCTCACTGTTTATGCATGTGATATTCTCACTGTTTATGGGTTGACATTCTCACTGTTTATGGGTGTGACGTTCACACTGTTTATGGGTGTGACGTTCTCACTGTTTATGTGTGTGACGTTCTCACTGTATATGAGTGTGACGTTCTCACTTTTTATGAATGTGACGTTCACACTGTTTATGGGTGTGAATTTCTCACTGTTTATGGGTGTGACCTTCACACTGTTTATGGGTGTGACTTTCACACTGTTTATGGGTGTGACGTTCACACTCTTTATGAGTGTGTCTTCTCACTGTTTCTGTGTGTGACGTTCATGCTGTTAATGGGTGTGACGTTCTCACTGATTATGGGTGTGACATTCTCACTGTTTATGTTTGTGATGTTCTCACTTTTTATGGGTGTGACGTTCTCACTTTTTATGCTTGTGACATTCTTTCTGTTTATGGGTGTGATGTTCACACTCTTTATGACTGTGTCTTCTCACTGCTTATGGGTGTGACGTTCACACTGTTTATGGGTGTGACGTTCTTACTGTTTCTGGGTTTGACATTCTCACTGTTTATGGGTGTGGCGTTCACACTGTTTATGAGTTTGACTTCTCACTGTTTATGGTTGTGACATTCACACTCTTTATATGTGTGACATTCTCACTGTTTATGGGTGTGACGTTCTCACTGTTTATGGTGTGACGTTCTCACTGTTTATGGGTGTGACGTTCACACTGTTTATGGGTGTGATGTTCTCACTGTTTCTGGGTTTGACGTTCACACTCTTTATGAGTGTGACTTTCTCACTGTTTATGTGTGTGACGTTCTCACTATTTATGGGCGTGATTTCTCACTGTTTATGGGTGTGACGTTCTCACTGTTTATGGGTGTGACTTCTCACTGTTTATGGGTGTGACGTTCTCACTGTTTATTGGTGTGACGTTCACACTGTTTATGGGTGTGACTTTCACACTGTTTATGGGTGTGACGTTCACACTCTTTATGAGTGTGTCTTCTCAATGTTTATGTGTGTGACGTTCTCACTATTTATGGGCGTGATTTCTCACTGTTTATGGGTGTGACGTTCTCACTGATTATGGGTGTGACATTCTCACTGTTTATGTATGTGATGTTCTCACTGTTTATGGGTGTGACGTTCTCTCTGTTTATGCTTGTGACATTCTCACTGTTTATGGGTGTGATGTTCACACTCTTTATGAGTGTGACTTCTCACTGTTTATGGGTGTGACGTTCACACTTTTTATGGGTGTGATGTTCTCACTGTTTATGGGTGTGGCATTCACACTGTTTCTGAGTTTGACTTCTCACTGTTTATGGGTGTGATGCTGTCACTCTTTATGGCTGTGACGTTCACACTCTTTATGGGTGTGATGTTCTCACTGTTTCTGGGTTTGACATTCTCACTGTTTATGGGTGTGACATTCTCACTGTTTATGTGTGTGACGTTCACACTGTTTATGGGTGTGAGATTCTCTCTGTTTATGGGTGTGATGTTCACACTCTTTATGGATGTGATGTTCTCACTGTTTATGGGTGTGACATTCTCACTGTTTATGGTTCTGATGTTCTCACTGTTTATGGGTGTGATGTTCTCACTGTTTATGGGTGTGACGTTCTCACTGTTTATGGGTGTGACGTTCTTACTGTTTCTGGGTTTGACATTCTCACTGTTTATGGGTGTGGCGTTCGCACTGTTTATGAGTTTGACTTCTCACTGTTTATGGGTGTGATGCTGACACTCTTTATGACTGTGACGTTCTCACTGTTTATGGGTGTGATGTTCACACTCTTTATATGTGTGACGTTCACATTGTTTATGGGTGTGACATTCTCCGGTTTATGGCACTGACGTTCTCACTGTTTATGGGTGTGACGTTCACACTGTTTATGGGTGTGATGTTCTCACTGTTTCTGGGTTTGACTTTCTCACTGTTTATGTGTGTGACGTTCTCACTATTTATGGGCGTGATTTCTCACTGTTTATGGGTGTGATGTTCACACTGTTTATGGGTGTGACTTCTCACTGTTTATGGCTGTGATGTTGACACTCTTTATGGCTGTGATGTTCACACTGTTTGTGGTGTGATGTTCACACTCTTTATATGTGAGACGTTCACACTGTTAATGGGTGTGACGTTCTCACTATTTATGGGCGTTACTTCTCACTTTTTATGGGTGTGATGTTCACACTGTTTATGGTGTGATGTTCACACTCTTTATGTGTGTGACTTTCACACTGTTTATGGATGCGACATTCCTCGGTTTATGGCTGTGACGTTCTCATTGTTTATGGGTGTGACTTCTCACTGTTTATGGGTGTGACGTTCATACTGTATATGAGTGTGACGTTCTCACTGTTTATGAGTGTGACGTTCATACTGTTTATGGGTGTGACTTTCTCACTGTTTATTGGTGTGACTTTCACACTGTTTATGGGTGTGACGTTCACACTCTTTATGAGTGTGTCTTCTCAATGTTTATGTGTGTGACGTTCACGCTGTTTATGGGTGTGACGTTCTCACTGATTATGGGTGTGATATTCTCACTGTTTATGTGTGTGATGTTCTCACTGTTTATGCGTTTGACGTTCTCTCTGTTTATGCTTGTGACATTCTCACTGTTTATGGGTGTGATGTTCACACTCTTTATGAGTGTGACTTCGCACTGTTTATGGGTGTGACGTTCACACTTTTTATGGGGTGATGTTCTCACTGTTTATGGGTGTGACGTTCACGCTGTTTATGGGTGTGAGATTCTCACTGTTTATGGGTGTGACGTTCTCACTGTTTATGGGTGTGTCGTTCTCACTGTTTATGGGTGTGACGTTCTCACTGTTTATGGGTGTGACGTTCTCACTGTTTATGGGTGTGATGTTCTCACTGTTTATGGGTGTGATTTTCTCACTGTTTATGTCTGTGACATTCACACTGTTTATGGGTGTGACGTTCACACTGTTTATGGGTGTGACTTTCACACTGTTTATGGGTGTGACGTTCACACTCTTTATGAGTGTGTCTTCTCACTGTTTCTGGGTGTGAGATTCTCTCTGTTTTTGGGTGTGATGTTGACACTGTTTATGGGTGTGACGTTCACACTGTTTATGGGTGTGACATTCACACTGTTTATGGGTGTGACGTTCTCACTATTTATGGGTGTGACATTTTCACTGTTTATGGATGTGACATTCTCACTGTTTATGGGTGTGACATTCTCACTGTTAATGGGTGTGATGTTCTCACTGTTTATGGGTGTGACGTTCTCACTGTTTATGAGTGTGACTTCTCACTCTTTATGTGTGTGATGTTCTCACTATTTATGGGCGTGACTTCTCACTGTTTATGGCTGTGACGTTCTCACTGATTATGGTTGTGACATTCTCACTGTTTATGTTTGTGATGTTCTCACTTTTTATGGGTGTGACGTTCACACTGTTTATGGGTGTGACATTCTCACTGTTTATGGGTGTGACGTTCTCACTGTTTATGGGTGTGACATTCTCACTGTTTATGGGTGTGACGTTCTCACTGTTTATGAATGTGACGTTCACACTGTTTATGGGTGTGAATTTCTCTCTGTTTATGGGTGTGACGTTCACACTGTTTATGGTTGTGTCTTTCACACTGTTTATGGGTGTGACGTTCACACTCTTTATGAGTGTGTCTTCTCACTGTTTCTGTGTGTGACGTTCATGCTGTTAATGGGTGTGACGTTCTCACTGATTATGGGTGTGACATTCTCACTGTTTATGTTTGTGATGTTCTCACTGTTTATGGGTGTGACGTTCTCACTTTTTATGGGTGTGACATACTCACTGTTAATGGGTGTGATGTTCTCACTGTTTATGCGTTTGATGCTCTCTCTGTTTATGCTTGTGACATTCTCACTGTTTATGGGTGTGACGTTCACACTGTTTATGGGTGTGATGTTCTCACTGTTTGTGGGTGTGATGTTCACACTCTTTATATGTGTGACGTTCACATTGTTTATGGGTGTGACGTTCTCCGGTTTATGGCAGTGACGTTCTCACTGTTTATGGATGTGATGTTATCGCAGTTTATGCGTGTGACATTCTCACTGTTTATGGGTGTGACATTCTCACTGTTTATGGGTGTGACGTTCTCACTCTTTATGGGTGTGACGTTCTCACTGTTTTTGGGTGTGACGTTCTCACTCTTTATGGGTGTGACGTTCTCACTGTTTATGGGTGTGACATTCACACTGTTTATGGTTGTGACATTCACACTGTTTATTGGTGTGACGTTCACACTGTTTATGGGTGTGACGTTCTCACTTTTTATGGGTGTGATGTTCACACTGTTTATGGGTGTGACTTCTCACTGTTTATGGTGTGATGTTCACACTCTTTATATGTGTGACTTTCACACTGTTTATGGGTGTGACGTTCTCACTGTTTATGAGTGTGATGTTCACACTGTTTATGGGTGTGACTTTCACACTGTTTATGGGTGTGACGTTAACACTCTTTATGAGTGTGTCTTCTGAATGTTTATGCGTGTGACATTCACGCTGTTTATGGGTGTGACGTTCTCACTTTTTATGGGTGTGACATTCTCACTGTTTATGTGTGTGATGTTCACACTGTTTATGGGTGTGACGTTCTCACTGTTTATGTGTGTGACGTTCTCACTGTTTATGCGTATGACGTTCTCACTGTTTATGGGTGTGATGTTCCCACACTTTATGAGTGTGACCTCTCACTGTTTATGGTGTGACATTCTCACTGTTTATGGGTATGACGCTCTCACTGTTTATGGGTGTGACATTCGCACTGTTTATGTGTGTGACGTTCACACTGTTTATGGGTGTGACATTCTCACTGTTTATGGGTGTGACGCTCTCACTGTTTATGGGTGTGACATTCGCACTGTTTATGAGTGTGACGTTCACACTGTTTATGGGTGTGACGTTCTCACTATTTAGCAACATTCCAGCTGTTTTCTCATTTTCACAACCTCAGGTTTTGGCCAGCGCCCTTTACAGTCTCTGTTGTAATTACAAAAGGCTGCAGCAAATTTTGACACAGCCTGACCCCTCACTTTGTAATGTTAAAATGACCTGATTAACCTTTCTGAGATGTTAATTGCGGGTTTAATATTGGCCAGCCCATCGAGCGGAACCTTCATGCTTTTCTTTGACGCAGTGTTGTGTGGAGCCTTTTGCATCCATCGAGAAACCAACTGTTCCAACCAGCTGCCGAGGGGAAGATTCTATTTGTAACACTGAAGGAGGCCATTTAGCCCCTCTTGATTTTGCCAGCTCTCTACTTTCCCTTTACCCTCGTCAGGGAATAGCCCTTTGCCAATTGCAGTCTGTCAGCAATCTGTCCACCCCTCCCTGGCCTGTCACTCACACCCTTTCAGGTGTTCATTTATTTCCCATCTTAAAACTGTCTTGCTGTCTCCTTTCGCTGTTGTTTGAGGCAGGTTGCAGTGTTTGAAAACACCTCCTTACCTCATTTCATTTCTTTGCTGGTGTGCATTAATCAAACAGCTGACTTACACAGGGTTATTCCTGGTTCGTCACCCATTTGCCCAGCTTTCATTGGGACTCTGTGAGGTGAATGTGCCAGAATCAGTTTGGAAGAGATTTCCAAAGTATTTAGCTTCTACAAATAGTAAGTAATTTTTATAAACAAACTCCCCATAGACCGAGGTGATGAATCAGTAACATGCGATGTAGGTTTTTCCACATTAAATAGTGCATGTGACACAATGTGGTGACTATTACCAGGTATAATTAGTTCTGTTTATCTCTGCCTAAACTTAGCACTGAGCAATTTGTCCATTTGCAGACTGGGTTCACTGGTTTTCTGATGTAGTCTGCGTACACTTGCAATTAAATTTTGACACTTGCCTTGATTTTAAAATTCTCATTCTCGTTTTCAAATGCCTGCAGCACCTCTCCACTCCCTATCTCTGTAACCTCCTCCCGCTCCACAACCCTCCGACATCTCCGCACTCCTCCATTTCCGGCCTCTGGAGCATCCGCGACCTTAATCGCTCCACAATTGGCGGCCGTGACTTCAGCTGCCTGGGCCCTACGCTCTGGAATTGCTTAAAACCTCGGTCTTTGACCAAACTCTTGGTCACCGAACAGAACCTCCTGCTCAGTGCAAAAAAATGCTTTTTTTTTGATATCACTCATGTTAAGCACTTTGGACAATTTGCCGTGTTAGACTCACTACATCGTTGTTGTTGAAGTGTTTGTACATTTGTCTAGCAACACGACCGGCTGTCTACGCATTCAGGAAGGTGCAGGCGTGAAGCTGCCTGTGGCTGTTAAAGTGGTATTTTCATTTTTCACCAGAGTGCGAATGAGGGGGATCTGTGTCAGGTTTCTGCTTTAAATACAAAGACTGCATGATCACATTCACACACACAGCAATCCACATCAATGCCAGGTTAAATTATATGGAGCAGAGAGTTCACGTGGCTGCATCAATCGCCCTTTGAGTTTAAGATTCCCAGCATGTTATGACAGTTCCCAGATTTAGCCCTGTATTAAGAACTACCAACAAAGACTCGCAGCATTTTCCCCATAAAACAGGGATTCGAGAGCACAGTTGGCTGGGACGCCACAGCTCAGTAACGCTCAATACGGAGTCAAGAGTCTGTAACTCTCTCCTGAAGATCACAGGGTACAGCTTGGAGGGGGACCGACATCAAGGGAAGAATTATCCTGGGAAGGTAGCTTCCTCGATTGTGTACTATTAATAATGCATCAAACGTACGTGAAGGTTTCTTCATCCACTGAGAGCCGTGATGTGAGCAGAAGCGACTGGAAAGCACTCAGCAGCTCAGGCGGTATTGGTGGAAAAGCAAGTTAAATTTCAGGTCAAAGATCTTTCATCAGAACTGGAAAGATGTTAGGACATGAGCAGCTTTTAAGTGCGGCACCGAAACCAAAGCTCCCTCTAAACGTCTCGGGCGTGCAGCTGCACTGCAGGTAAACCTTACCGCACCGGAACAAACGGCTCATGCATAAGAAGTGGTCCCTTTAAGACGCTGGCATGTGTCGTGGGGGGCCCTCTTAAAGGGACCCTGCAGTGCAACATACGAGCCGCAGACAGCGAAGGGAAATGAGAGGGAATGGTTGCAGGAGGCAGCCCCACTTTGGCCGGTGGGGGGGACCTGGGGAGGCCCAACAGCCCAGTACCAAGGGCTGCAGGCCCAACCTGAGAGCCAGCAGCTCAGCAGCGCCACCAGTAGTGATGGCTGTCGCTGGGGCTGCACCTACAAGGAGAGGGGACGCCAATGGCCAAGGTGCTTTCAAAGAGGATTAAGCAGGGTCAGGATAGTGGGGATTAGGCACTAGAGGCACCGCTGTCATGGGGCCAGACTTTGCCTT